>BROG01000233.1:795000-970185 GCA_030159075.1 Atrina japonica | reverse complement strand
TAATCGCCTAAGTTATTTGCCAAATTCCAAATTCCAAATGTCAAAAAGACATAAATGCATTTTCATAGAAAAAAAAATACCAGATATGCACAGTAATTGATTTGAATTATTAATTGTAGTACCAATATTGATATTGATTTTATCAAAACTGGGGTTTTATTTTTGTAATTAGTAGATGAAATAAACTTTTGTAAATTGCTAGGAAAGGTGGATAACTGTAGGCAGAGTAATGGACAGTACAATCCCCAGGCACAAACTAATTCACAGAATACTATGCTTAAAAGGGGTATTACCTGTATTTATAAAAAAATATATTTAGATTTCTTCTACTTTTAGTACTTGTACTTGATGTACAATAACAAATATGAACTATACACAAGCATAAAAATATTATAATTCAATGTATATTGTTAAATAAGGACAGATCCGATGAGATATCCATATACAAAAAGTAAAGTGCCAAACACAAGAAATTTTCACAAAATTTATAGGAATTTAAGAATTTTTTATGCCTGTGTGTATATATCTTTTTGTTATTGTATATCAATTTAAATTGGGAAAACGGAGATATTAAAAGCAGACAGCTAATGACCCTTTACGTTCCGTCATGCCCCACATATAAACTTAGGGTAGTATAACCTGCCTCACTTAGACGTCTATTACGTTACACTCCATAGATTTGAAGAGTTCCGATCAAGGGCGTTAATCATTCACGTAAGGGATAATCTTGCAGTAAAGCATTTAACTTGCAAGTGGAATGTCCAGTTCGATTTCCGGTACTGTGACATGCCAAAAGCCTTAAAATGTTACATTGATGGTACTTAGTATTACTTCGCCTATAGCTCGGCATACGTTAGAGTTTTGGGTCTTTTGAATAAGACTCAATATTACTTATCGGTATCTCAGTAGGAATGAAATTAAAAAAACGATCACTGCATTGGAGTCAGTCAATATTTGTGGCACTTAATCTATAGCTTTGACATTTTCGTAAATGTGAATTTTACTGATTTTTAATTTCTAGGTCACCCCATTTGTATTCATGGAGGGCTTATGTGTTCCAGACACCTGTTCGAAGAATGATTTATCTGCTATTGTTTATGACTGTAAGTTATTTATATAAAATCTTTCTGAATGTCAATATGTAAATAATGTTGATTTTACGATTCGGAAGGCCTATATATGAGAGAGAGAGAGAGAGAGAGACAGAAAGAGAGAGATCTTTCTATGAATGTAGAAATTAACGTAGGGCATAACTTTTGAACCATAAAGAATAAAGGTTATTTGACACACATACTCCACCAATGAAACCCCTTTAAATGATACCAAGGGCTAATGACCTTGTGACCTTGAACATCACCTTTATCCTGAAACAGCTCTTTGGATTTGTTGCCATAAAGTTTGGATTAGAAAACAGAGTTGGCATGCATACTTCAATATTACAACCCTTGCAAATGATGCCACGAACAAGGATCTTGCGACCTCGACCATAATAGTTAAAACAGCTTTTGAACCATGAAATATACAGGCCCGGAGGGATCTGGTTTTACATCTGTTTACAGCCATTTCTAGATGTCTACTTTGACATTTCATTGTAAATTACGTAGTGAGATGCAATGCTATGTCTTAATGTTAAATGTCTTAGTTTTGTTTTAATACGTAAGGTTTCCTTCTCAAAACCAATTAGTATATAGCGGAGTTATGTATAACTTTGTCATTTTCTTCTTTTATTCTAAGCGGTTGAACACAGATTGGGACTGGGATTCATGGTTTCTGTTTGTGATGTTTTAGTAAAAGGCTTTCTTCTGCGGTATCACGGAATGCATTGCATGATGAAATTTGGCCTTTGAAGCAATGCAACCATATAATTCGTAAAAGATTAAACCCATCAATGTAGTTGATTGTCTACAGTTCAAGGTCAATAAATAACTCTCAGCGTTTACTTCTGTAACTTTTGTTACTTCTGCTTATCAAAACAATGCGTGTGTATAGGAAAATGATTACATGCTCGGTGGAGGATTTTGACTCGTCTATACAGGTTGTGACGAGGCTTCCTTGTTCGCTTATATCAGTCGAATTTGGTTGTGGATTCACGGCGGGTGTGACTGGTTAACATAAAATACTTACTCCTCCATGACACCTGATGCCAGCTCTGGATTTTGAAAGGTCTGGGTTTGTCCAGTATACACCATATTTGTATATTGTCTCCTGGATATCCTGAAGATTAACACGTTGGTCTCAATGATTTCCATAGTACTCACGCTTTTTCACATTTTAGTTTTAGAGCTGATGCCAAAAGAAAATACAACAATTGCTCCAATTGTTCAGTGTGTTTCACCAACACAAGAAATAGATGCCAAAGCCATAGTAGCCATGTAAGTAAAAGAGAAGTATAAATATAAAACAATTTCTTTTCATCAATGGAACTTTGTCTATTAAACTCCGAATCTGATATAAACCCACCGACTCTCTAGAAGAGACTTATGATACTCACGTATTTCATTTTAGTTTGACTGTGGACTCACGGCGGGTGTGACCGGTCGACAGGGGATGCTTACTCCTCTATGGCACCTGATCTCACCTCTTTATTTCAAGAGGTCCGTGTTTGTCCATTTGTAGCTATATCGTGGATGTCCTAGTGATTTATACCTTGGTATCTGAGACTTTTTATATACTTCAGTAAAACCGACTGCAAAATTATGTTATTAATGAATCAATATTGTGATTTTGTATACCTGCTGATTGTTTCAAAGTTCGCGTTCTCTGATAAATTTTATATGTATGTAAATATTATAAACATGAATTACAGTTTTACAAAACAGGCCGCCACAAGGTGATTTTTTTTTCTGTCAATAAGACTTCATCAGTTGCGCTTGAATTTAAAATAGTTCCGAAACAGAAAATGGTACTATACAAGGTCAGGTAATAAACCTAAATGTATTCAGAAATCTGTGTAATATATAGTAACCACTGCAGAAAGTTGACTATCTTAATTGTTTAGGGGTAGCACAATTGTCTTGTGTACGATTTAGTTATTAAAGTAGGGAATGCTCGAGATGTTCAACCTTTATTTGCATCTCATTCGACTTATGGCAACCGGAAATTTATTCTTAATTTCATACGGTGACAGTACAGTAACACACTAGCAGTTATAGTAGGTCGCAGTGCCAGTTAAATGATTTATGGCGTTCCTACTTTTAAAGATTTGTTAATAATATACGTCAGATATTTACATTGATGACTTTATTTATCATTTTTAGAACAATTATGTGTATACTGGGAGCGTTAATGCTTGTTGGAACAGCTTATGACATCTTTTTTGTGCAATGGCCGCAATATCGAAACAGAAGATTATATACAAAAGACATGGAGTCAAATGGCACGACAGAGGCCTCCCCCTTATTAGACAACCAGAAAACAGATTTCGTCAATCCAGGGCCTGGTAAATGTTTAGTATATGTAGCCGTAGGTTTTTTCTTCATTTTCTGCACTTAGGATTTAAATAAGATCTTATTTTATTTTCTGATGACGGTAAATTGACAATTTAGTATCCTTTATGCACATGTTTACAACTAAACCGTCTAATACACTTTGTGAACTCTTGATATATTTGTTTGTAAGTACATGTAGATATGTTTGCTATTTTACTTTCGAAAGGCCAGTGGTCTATACCCGGGATTATTGTTATTGGGTTCTCTACTCCACCATTAAAAACTAAGCGCCACCATATATAACTGAACAATTGTTGCGCATGGCTTAGAACACGAACGAAATTCAACAAAACCAAAACAAACAAAAAACGTAAATGTACAAGAAACATTTAGTTTTTGACTTACTGCCTTCACTTACCTTCCTCAGTGAAGGAGCGCTGTCGGGTACTCCTGTATTTTCCAACAGTTATCAACCCTGGATCCAACATTTGAGTCGACGAGAAACATATAGTATTTAAACAATTTGCTAAAATCAGTTGTTACTCGTTATAAAAGAGATATACATGTATATATTAAAATATTATATTTAAAAGGTTTGTATTTTTCAGATATGGTAGGGAAATTGTTGTTAGCATTCTCAGTATACACAAACGGTAGTAAGATTTTATCTACGAAACAAGGAGCCGGAAGCATTTCCTGTGTGCATGGTATTCGATTCCTCAGTATGTCCTGGGTTTTACTTGGACACACCTACCTCATGGTTCTCTATACAGGCGCTAGCAGTAAGTTCGTCTGTTTTTATATATATCCAGAAGTCCCCAAGATTGAAGATCACAGATGTTGTTTTTGTCTGTCTTTTTGTCAGATCTGTATTTTTTCTTTTTTACTTAGATTACAATAACAATAAAAAAATATACACGGGCATACAGATTCTTGAATTACTATATGTGTCACACTTTAGCGTCCTAGTGTCTTGAAACCACAAAATAGCCCTTCATGCCTTGTAAAATAATAAAGATAAACCGGCGAGCATATCAACATAACATTCACCTCGTATGTGTTTGCTAAGACAACCATTTAGATGTGTAATCAATATATATATATATATATATATATATATATATATATATATATAATATATATATATATATATATATATATATATATATATATATATATACATATATACCTGATACGCGTCCGTAATTTAACACTAATTGACTTTTTAAAAACTCATCAACGCATCTGTATCTATATTAGTTATCAAATGTATTATTTCATGCTCTAAACCTTAAAACATATCAATGCTTTTTGTTGTATTTAAAGGGCATAGACTGAGTATTTTTAAATTTTTGTTTCCCCCCTTTTACGACTTAGATTGTTGTACAATGACAGAAAAGAGATATACAAAAGCATAATAATTCTTCAATTCCTATATATTTTGTGAAAATTGCTTCAGAAACCCGGGTTTGGCACCTTTTCACTTGCAATTGAATAGATCATCCTTATTATACCATATTAGTACGTAATATATGAGTATAAGATTTGTTATGCCTGTGAATAGCTATTATTTGTTATTGTACATCAAGTACAAGTAGTAAAAGATGAAAACTTTGAAAAAATTTTCGGGTCAACACAGCTAATGTACCTTTAAGTTGATATTAAAGATTGGAACCAATTTTTCATAACAAATTACAATGTATTTTCAGAAAATATACTATTAACGCGCTATATTGTATACTTGCCTGATATTGCCACGTGGAGAAAAGGAAGAAAAAGATGAAAAATGAAAGGGACAGACATATGTCTAATTTTTTATTTTTCTAATCCCAGTTTCCGTATAAAATACGGTTTTGTACATTTCAGCTAATTCCATTTCCTTTGGATCTGAACTCCAACATAGATTGTCTATGCAAGCTATAGAGAATGCTCTAGTTTCCGTCGATACATTCTTTACTCTAAGGTAAATTTATATATCTTTTATATATATATATATATATATATATATATATATATATATATATATATATATATATATATATATATATATATATGCTTCTGTTGTTATCAATCGATTCTAGTTAATGAAATAGGTCATATAATGCTGTTCGATTTTAGACGCATAAAATGAATCTAAGTCATGGAAAACTATGAATTACTTAAATACTTTACATAAATTTGTAGCAGATAAAATTTGATTATGGGATATGTAAGTGAAACAAACATAAGTTTGGTGTTAACAGCAATGGTACTCGGTGAGTCTATTAATGACACGTAATAAACAAGGTTTAACTAGGAACAGCTACGTAAAAACGATAATTTCATTTGATAAACTTTTCAAACAGTGGTTTTTGGAATCGTCTATATCGGGGACCTCCATGGCCGAGTTGTCAGAGAATCTTTTGAACAATGAAGTGTCTCACTTCTGGTCATCGCAGATTACAGCCCTGCTGGAACCTAAGCTGGCTTTTCTTCCCTCCTCCACCAATAAAAATGGCTGCCACCGTATAACCGTATAAACATTGTTGAGTGTGGCGTAAACACCATTCAAATATTATAAACATAATACCAAAGTTATAATGCTCATGACGATCGTTTCTGTCAATTAGACTTCATCAGTTGAGGTCCAATTTTTAATCGATGCATATTTTCTAAAGAGAAGTTGGTATCATACAAGGCTAAATATTAGATCTAAATGTATAGCAAATCTCGTCTACGAGGTACCACTGTAAAATCAAACCACAATCGTCTTTTCTAATTGTGATTGTGGTATCATTCCTTACAATGGGTACTCTTAGACGAACATGGCAATACATCTAGATTTATCACTTGCAGTTTGGCTATATAGGTTGCCACTTTGTATTTCGAAAATATACATTCGAACTCATCTGGAGAAGTTTTATTGACAGAAACAATCATCTTGAGTGTGCATTTCTTTTAACCTCTTTTGTAAATATATTACTTTGTATTGGTAATAATATTTCTTTCTTTTGAATTTGACTATGGACTGGCGGCGGATTTGAAAAGTCAACAGGGGATTTTCTTTCGCTTGTTGTCCCCCCACCCCCTTTTTACATTTCCGCATTTATACACAACACGGACCTCTGAAAATCAAGATACGGAGTCAGGTATCATGGAGGAGAAAGCATCCCTTGTTGATCGGTCACACCCGACGTGAGTCTACAGTCAAATCCAAACAAAATACGTGAAAAAAATTGTGAATTTTATATTTATAATTTGTTTCCTAATATTTTAAAGTGGCTTGCTGATGTCGTATTTAACACTGCGGGAACTGCACAAGAGGAAAGGCAAGATAAACTGGTTGATGTTCTATTTCCATAGATTTTGGCGGTAAGTGCCTTTCCATTCAGTTATAGATCCCTATTTATTTATGAATTACCGTAAAAGTGCCGTGGTATTGATATTCGCTAAATACATGGTGTTTGTAAATCTGTGAAAGAATCATTGTACAACATCGCGAAACTTACTGGACAAAGCTGTATCGGTAACCAAATATGTAGTTGCAAACGTACCTATACCGGCTATAGAAAAATAGATAACGAAGTAAAATGAAAAATCATGCTCATAAAAATGATGTCATAATATTTTTTCTTCTCACAAATCACGTGTCTGAATTATAGGCAATAACAAATCAAATACAATTGTGATGTGATGTGAAAGTGCGATGTATTCTTCCAATGTATAATAATGTCACACAAACATACACACACACACACACACACGCACGCACGCACACACACAGTAGTTGCAGGCCGCTATAGTTTAGAGACTTGGTTTATTACTTGTGGCATAGTTTTTTTTCTCGACTACATGTAATGTTTTTCTTTCATTTACATCCAGGTTGACGCCAGCTTACATGTTAGTGCTGATGGTTGACGTCTGTCTGTATCGTTATTTTGGAAATGGTCCCGTCTGGCCACCGAACGGCAGTGAGATCAATGGATGTAAAGATAGCTGGTGGAAAAATTTGCTGTACATTAACAACTTCTTCCCCTCTAAAGAAATGGTATGGAAATAATAGGTCTATAGTTTTCTATTGTCATTTTGCTATTCAAGAAAATTGGGACCTCCCTGGCAGAGTGCTAAGACCATGACGATTAAATAATGACGTTCCGTACCTCCTGCTGACATATTCGTACCAGTGAAAAAATTCTTTGCGGAAAGCTAACAAAATCATGTTTTCCTTAAAAGTTTCAATTTTATTTATTTTACTTCGATTAGCAAAACAGTTCTGTCAACTTATTTAAATGTCACAGGTTCGACTAAAGGATCCATGGTTGCAGTATAACACGGTTTTGTTGTAAATATTATCGACATTTATTTTATTCACACATTAAGACTTTTTTGTCATTTAATTTAAGTGCATGGGATGGTCCTGGTACTTGGCAAACGATATGCAGTTCTTTGTGATCAGTCCGTTGATGATTATTCCACTATTCTGGTAAGTCCAATGCTTTGTTGCTGTTTAAAGTCTCCCAAGACATTATGTAACACAAAATTTGACTTATGCTATAGATTGACGATAATGCAATAAATACCTTAACCCTTTCAACCTTACAGACCTTAATAGACTGGTCTTAACAATAAGAAGGAGGATACCATCAGGGGTGAAAGGGTTAACTGCTATGCCTGTCATGACACGGAGACTCGGTTTTGAATCTCATCTGAAAGACCCATGACTACGACCTTCCATATCATACTCTTTGGATGATAAACAATTTATATACAATTATATTACCATATACCGGTATTCGAACTCAGGATCACTTGCAAGTCAAATACTATCCACAGACCCCCAGTTCTGAGAATTCGCATTTTTGCAAGTATTTCCATTTTATGCATTTGAAAATATATATTAGCTTCAGTAACCCCATCACATTAGTTACACGAATATATAAAAGTATTAATTGCCATGACATAATACAGGTCAACATTCGATCGATATGGACTTCAGAAAATGCAGTAGTAGGATAGATGGCATGGAGGAGAAGGCAAATGATACCAATTTGATACCAGCGAATAAGTTTTCATTCTAAATCCGCAAAATTTTCTCTCCTCGACAAAATAGTTCTTGTGATGCGGTTTTGTACTGAATCTTTTTGTAGGTCTGAGATTTTGGGTGTTATCGTCTGCTTTGTATTTCTGCTGGCTACCACCATCACTGCTGGTGCAATATCGAGCCATTTTGAATTACCCGCCGCACTGTTTGGAGATGCAACGTAAGATTTGATTCTAATAGTCTTGTTTGCGATTACTCTGTTTCACTAGGTGAAATGTTGAGTTGCCTTTTCATTAGCGGTTGTTGAGACGTATGTACCAATTGTGACGAGGATACACTCCTCACGTATTTCATTGGACTTGACTGAGGACTCACGGCGGGTGTGACCGGTCGACAGGGGATGCTTACTCCTCCATGGCACCTGATCCCACCTCTTGGTTTCCAGAGGTCCGTGTTTGTCCATTTTACCGGATTTGTATCTATGTCCTGGACATTCTATTGATTTATACTTTGGTACCTGAGATTTTTTACATTGGTAAACTTCTTCTAAAATACATGTGAACATTATATCTTAATATAATTTCAGTACGAATAAAGAAATCATAGATATTGACTCGTATTAGTATGGAAATTTACAAGTTTAAATCATTCAAAAGTAAAACAAAGAAACAAAATATATCTTAACATATTTCACTTTTTGTGGTTCGAAATCTACACAATCCTAAGCTGATAATGTGAGGATTTTTGGCAGTGTACTATTGGAGTGCCGGTGTGTGATTAAACCAATGTAAAACAATACAAACGTACTGCAATAGGTCAACTAAGGTATAATTAGCCTAGGGCAATAAATACATGTATTAACAAAAGCAATTCGTTCGTGAGAGAGAGAGAGAGTTAGGACAGGGAGCTTACATGAGAATGACATTAATAAACATATGAAATTGTACTACAGCAAATAGTAATAATTAAATAAAATATCACAATATGAATGACAATAATTTCTATAGTGTAAAATTGAACTGATATTCATTGGTTTTCCATAGAAATCCTGTAGATATATTTTGAGAGATAAAAACCGGCTTATCCAATTATAAATATAAGAAAGAGAGAGAATGTGTGTGTGTGTGTGTGTGTGTTTGTGTGTGTGTGTGTGTGTGTGCGTGCGTGCGTGCGTGCGTGCGTGTGTGTGTGTGTGTGTGTGTGTGTGTGTGTGTGTGTGTGTGTGTGTGAATGTATGTTTGTTTCAGTAGTAGTACATCATGCGTCTGATTACATGGGTGTAATTGACAGATAAAATTACTCTTATTATTTTTTTTTATCAGAAAACAGGAATTATACATGGACGCATACTACATGAAACCATATTGCCGAATTGGACCATATATAATCGGAATACTTACAGGATATTTGCTGCACAAAACAAATTGTAGATTTAAGCTTAATAAGGTTAGTAGAGTAAATGTTAAATTAATTTATCTATCTGTATATGAATCAATCCATTACTCTATCTCTATCTATTTTTCAACCTTTATATATATATATATAAGAAATTGTTCGAGATATCCCGTAATAGTCAACACAACCGTCTCCTTCCTCAATTAGCAACTTCTTTTCCATCTCAGCATTGATAGTCTTTAGCACAGTTATTGGCATCTTGTAACAAATATATAAAATTTAACATTAATGACTGCTCATTCATAATATGCCGCAGATAGATAGAAAGATAGATATATATATATAGATAGATAGATGTATGTGTGTAATCACTAATTACATAACGGTTTGTTAACTTTAATGAAGCATTTTAGCATGTCTGATTAAAAAAGGCGGTTATTATTTTATTT
Source organism: Atrina japonica (assembly GCA_030159075.1). Classification (NCBI taxonomy): domain Eukaryota; kingdom Metazoa; phylum Mollusca; class Bivalvia; order Pterioida; family Pinnidae; genus Atrina; species Atrina japonica. Next base: position 959,893 of record BROG01000233.1, on the reverse strand, counting down.
TAAAATTTACATCTTCAAGTATATTAATATATTGTATTTATCAAAGGTGTTTATTATTTATAATCCTGAATATACACATCTATTTGGCGCAGAAAATTATTTCATCCAATTATTGTTTCAGTACATTAATCTGTTGGGATGGTTGTTGGCAACATTCTTTGCTTTAATCGTTTTGTACGGACTTTACGACCCGGATAATATCCATCCACTGAGTATACCCGTAGCTGCTCTCTATAATGCTACAAATAAAACGGTATGGGGAGTGTGTGTATGTTGGGTCATCTTCGCATGCGCTACCGGAAATGGAGGTAAGTACAGTAAAAATCCTTTACATTGATTTTTGATACTTCGAAATACAGTAGAAACCGAGTTATATTGATCCCTGTTATGTTTAAATCCCACTTAATTTGAAATGATTTGATTCTCTGCTCAGGCGTCTTTATTATCATTATAACCCGGTTAGTTTGAAAACCCTGTTTATTTGAAAGAAAAATTTATTCCCATCCCAGTGCAATATATCCGAGTTCGACTGAACTATAGAATCCGAACATTTTGTATAGATCTTAATTTCATTTCTCTCTGTGAATATCGATACGGGATAAAAATTACTTCTACATGTCTCTAAATTCTCTGTTTTATGTCTGGCATAGTTTTTACAATTCTTTGAAAGTGATTGCAAGGTCGGGCGGTTGGATAGAGGTTCTTTATATGGAAATAATTAATTGATGTTCATTTCAACAAAGCATTTATCTGTTTATATAGGAAATATAATGTCATCTCAGATAAATATTACGAGCTCAAATGAATATCGTTTGTCTCATTCCAACAGGTTTTGTGAATACCCTTCTCTCATGGTCGCCGTTTGTAGCATTGGGTCGCTTGACATATTGTTCGTACTTAGTACATCTGTTGGTGATTCCACAGTACGCTCTGTCACTCAGGACACCTATATACCTCACTGACGATGTAATGGTAAGTAGTACAAGGAAATGTTCTGAAAGGAAAGTTGCCTTCTATGGTAAAATCCCTATAACCTAGCGGGTATAGTCTTGTGAACCATTCTTTACCCGGACGAGTTCATATTTTAAGTGTTAAAGCATAACATTTAAACTACTTTGAATAGAGTAATCATTCCTACTTGTCACCATACATGCAGATTGTCATAACCGAAAAGTGAGTAGAATCATTCGTATGATAATAAAAGGGTTTTTCCGCCCCGCCATCTTATGCGAATCAGACAATAGAGAAGTTTGGAATTCGAATAATTTTTAAAGGTGAACTTTCACAGAATTTTATAAAAATTGTCATACATACAATATACCTCTTTACCAAAACAAATATATGTATCCTACATTACATTGCTTAACTCACTGACCCCTGAAAAACAATGGACTCTTCTGTAAATCAATGACATGGACCAGTCCAAAGGTGTCTCTAGGGGTGAATGAGTTAAATAAGATAAAAGTCAATTGATTTCTTTAACAGACTAAACTTTATCTTCATTTGTTTATTTTCTATCATTCTTTTGAACAGATTTACTTTTTCATTGGATGTTTAGTGATGTCTAACATGGTGGCGTTTGTAGCGTCATTGACGTTTGAGGCACCAATGATGGGACTGGAGAAAGTTGTATTTCGACAAGAAAAATCTTCTTGAGATCTGTTTTCATGGCTGACAAACTATGATGGATTTTTATATAGATATATTACTTTCACATTCCACAATTTGTATATTACAATAGAACTTTTTATTTTTACATTTTATTTAATTTTACTTTTGTGATGTATGAAAATACTACATGAAGATTTTCTTGTTTAAGCTTTTAGTCCTGTCTCTTTCAGCTTTTCCTCTCATCTACAATGGAACTTCGCTATTAAGACCACCTAACTTAGTAACTCAATGTCGAATGATTAGTTGGTGGTATGGTAATTGAGGTTCTGTTCTTATTACATTTTATCAAGAGACTTAAAATGTTTGTGCTAAGCGTATATATATATACATGTATATATATATATATATATATATATATATATATATATATATATATATATATATATATATATATATATAAAAGGATGGTGTTAAGCAATGTATCAGAACTTTATGTGATATAATGTTATGTTATAGACAAATTTGCATATTGTGAGTGCCATATTTTTAAAAAATATATTTCATCTTTTTAAATTGTTTCTGTTATTTATTTCATTGGACACGGACGGAATTTGGAATTTTGATATGTACCATCCATTTACGGGTAAATATTTCCTTGTCAACCTCTTGATATTGACAGGTTACACGTTCTGTGGCGTTGCGATACAATTTTATGCAGCAGGACTTCTATGCACTGCAAGTACATTGCTCTAAAATTACACAAGGTTATTTAGATGCTTACACCAACGTGTGTTTGAAGCATGGAAGAATAAAAACAAACGTGTGTATGTTGAATGGAAAGGTTATTCTTCGGAAAATTCTTAGATTTGACCATAAAATTCGGAGTGATTTCCTTATCCGCTGAACGAAAAAACGTTGAGGAGACCATTGGGATGCTTACTCCTTCGGTCCCACTTCTTGGTATCCAGAGGTCCGTGTTTGTCCATTTTTTCCGGATTTGTATCTGTGTCCTGGGAATCCTAAAGATTTTTACTTTGGTATTTGAGATGTTTTATATTTGTACTGCCCCGCAATCGGCCTATTTGTTTTTTTCATCTTATTCCAACATTTGAGAAATCAGAGAGGAAAGGTGGAAAACTTTGTTGGAATAGCAGGAATTCTTATCTAAACAATACATTATGTTTAATTAATTTGTAAAAACACCAAGCTAAAATACCTCAGGAAATCACAGGAAACAATACGAGAAAAGTGGTCATAAAACGAACAAAAGTTTATTTTTTGCATATACATATATATTTATCGTAATCATTTAGTAAGTGTAAAAAGAAAGCATTTATATCAAAATTTAAACAGATTCTATCAATTTAAGCATATCAAAACTCAACAACAATTATCATATTTATTGTAATGATAATATTATGAACTGTGTGTTCACCCTGTATGATGAACTTTATCAATGAAATGAAATTTAAAAAAAGATAAGATGGGTAAGAGATAAAAAATATAAAAAAAATTCACTGTATACCTAAATTTTACCAAACATTTTAATTTACTTAATTACTAAAATTTTACTAAATTTACCATGAAATTGAAAAGTGTGTTAGCAGAACAAATATTAATTTTACTTGATTACCTTAATTTTACTAAATATAGATAACAACTTTTACTTAATTCAACATGAAATTGAAAAATTAAAGGGATATGAGCTGTGTTTCTTTTTCAAACTTTTTCCCGCGTTTTACCATTAAGATTGATATAAAATAACAAAAAATAACAGATATGTACGCAGACATTAAGATTCTTACATACACATGTTTTGTGAAAACTGCTTGAGAAAACCAGTTTGTCAATTATTCACTTGCATCTGATGAATTCAGCCTCATTATTTTTCTATGCATACCACACTGGACCTGACCTTATATTCACAATATGTATATAAGAATTATACATATTATTTTTTTTTATTTTACATAAAGTACAAGTATTAAAAGTGGAAAAAAATCGAAATATTTCTTTTGGTATACACAGCTAATGTAAAAATTTACCCATTTAATTCATTCATTGATTCATTCATTTATCCATTCATTCATTCAATCTTTATTTCCTCATTAATATGAGATTTGTTAATAGAAAAGCAATTAAATTCAGTGCATTTCGTTGTTATAAACTAATTTTGTAGTGCAAGAAACACATTACAACACAATATTATATAGTCTTGTTTACGACTACTCTGTTTCACTAAGTGAAATTTTGAGTTGCCTTTTCGTTGGCGGTTGTTGAGACGTCTGTTCCAATTGTGACGAGGATACACTCCTCACGTGTTTCATTGGATTTGACTGTGGACTCACGGCGGGTGTGACCGGTCGACAGGGGATGTTTACTCCTCCATGGCACCTGATCCCACCTCTTGGATTCCAGAGGTCCGTGTTTGTCCATTTTTACCGGATGTGTATCTATGTCCTGGACATTCTATTGATTTATACTTTGGTATCTGAAATTTTTATATACACATGTTTGGCATGTACATGTAATAATGTGGTATGCAAATTTATACTGGATTCAGCTATTGCTGATAATACACTAACATTGTACGTGTAAGCTTAACACCTATTGTTATAATAATGCATTATCATAATGAATTTTAGATTTTGCTGATAATATACTAGCGATGCACGCGTAAACTTTACACATATCGTTAAAAAAATACATTATCATAATAAATTCAGTTTTTGCTGACAATATATTAACATTGTATGTGTACAGTTAACACATATTGGTATAATAATACATTATTGTGATATGACAGTTCATAATGAATTCAGCTTTTGTTGATAATATGCTGACGTTGTACGTGTAAACTTAACACCTATTGTTATGATAATACATGTACATTATTGTGATGTAACAGTTCATAATGAATTCATATTTTCCTGATAAAAATTACTAACGTTGTACGTGAACACTTATCACATATTGTTAAAATAATACATTATTGTGATATGACAGTATAAAAATTTTAAAAGTGTGTTTGTTAGCGAATACAGATATAAAAATGTATCTAAATACTTTAATTTGATTAAATTTATATAGAATTGTAAAGAGAAAAAGATGTTTTAATTTAACTGGATATCTAAATTTACCTGACCAGCACCTGTATTTTAATTAGCGTTTAATTGCTAAAGCAACATACCTACCTTATAAAAACATCTATTGTTCATATAATGTTGGAATAGGAGGAATCCGATTTTTTTTTTCCAAATTTTGGAATAGGAGGAAGACGCCGCCTATTTATAGGTAGATTGGCAGATGCTACATTTATTAGCTTTTTGCCTCCGGTTAAGTCGTCTAGTGGTATAACGTTCGACTCACAAGCAACGTGTCAAAAACTGTGACACATAAAAGAACCCTCACTGCATTAGTGTTAGTCACAATAGTACTGGTCAAAATGTTTCTAAAATTTCAAATAAAGCTATGACATCTCCATATAAGTGAAAAAATTCATGGTGGAAATCAATATAAAACAACAAAATAAACAAAGACACAGCAAATGTATGTGTATTTAAATTAGCGCACTCATAATTTAGCACTCTTAGGGGACACAGACTTATTAGTGCAATCTTGAATTTGCGAAATTAATTTTATTTTGTTTTCTCGTGTTTAAAGAATGCTAGATGGAGAAATTTTAGCGCTGTCCTTGAATTAACGCAATGACTTGAGCGCGAAAGGCGCTAATATTAGAATACCACTAGAATAAGTACACGTATAGTATATTTGCAATCGAAATGGTGCTTTGGGTGAAACTTGAAACCGAGGTCCCGTGTAACGTCAGTTGTTGCATGTAAAAAAAAACAACTCTGCATATACATCGGTCCATAGCACAGGTCCATAGCACAGGTCCATAGCACAGGTCAAACTTTTGTGGTCATTTACCTTAGGTTTGTGACATGAAAATGCTTGGTGAGATGGAAAACAACAATAAAAACACAAACAAACTTTAATTATATTTGTTAATACATTACAAACGTTGATGCTCGGGTTTGGGACATGTTCACTTACGTACCACAAAGCAAGCAGAGGAACACAAATGCGTGAATTGCGTAGGGATAACTGTTTATTATCCTACCGATAGAATGATACTGCAATGCCACTAGATGTAGATTGTTTTCGTTAGTTTTCCTTCGTCAACATACAAACAACCAGAATTATAGAAAGATATTATCGAACACACACACACACACACACACACACACACACACACACACACACACACACACACATTCCGATCATTTTATTTTCGAGCAGTAATATTGATTCGAAAATGCAAACAACATCAAGATATTCATTTTTAAATCGAAAACAAACCTAATGAAAACTTAAAGTACGTACATGCAGTGAATGTCGATGTGGTATTGCGAGTCATTCGACTCGAAATCATATGTACGTGAATGAAATATAAATGTTGAAATGTTGATCTATATGTATTTCCCACAGATCCCACAGTGTGTGTTGTCATCTACACCATATTCATCAATAGATAATCACTTTATACTTTTAACATACAGTAAATGTATAACGAACACCTTATTAGTTAAAAACGCAAAGCCTTTTACTTTTTATGAACAGTATATCTGTATCAATAGTAATACTGCGTCTTCCAATCTGACCTGAGTGTTGTGTTTTGCTTATTGGATGTGAAAAAAGAAGAGGCATTTGCATTGAAAGTTTCGTTTATTATAACATATACAAAATATTGAACAAGTTATCATGTAAACTATCATAATATTAAACCATAAAAATATGCAAAAATGGTGGCCACTTTAAAACGGGACTGTACTCTGAAAATTACCCAACGGTGATCTGTCTCTGATTATATCCAGCTAGCTGTGTAAAGGTTGTCAATATGTACATATGTGAAAAGGAATTAGTAAACAACTCACGATCATGCTTAGAATTTGAAATGTAAAATCAGGAACCAAATTACAAGACGGAGGCAGAGATTTTTTTTTTTTGACACTCACTGCAGCTGTGTACAAAACTTCTCAATAATGTAACGCTATCACGAGAAAACGTGAAATCAAAACTGCATTATGAATGGCTGATATATGTAACCTCTTTCCAAAAACCATATGTAAAGTTACCATAATGTATAGAAAATAGATAGTAAAGGTACGCGTAAAACGATTGGTGAAAAAACTTATTATATATGTACTATATGTTTTTGTATGGAAATGGGTGCGTTTCCCAGATATTTATACACAAAAGGATGGAGTATAATACATACATACATACATACATACATACATACATACATACATACACACATGTACATGCATTCACGCACGCACATACATACATACATACATACATACATACATCTAATTATTCTTCCATAGACACATCGGATCAGACAGTAAAAACCGAGGCTCCGTGTCACAGTAGGTGTCAGCACGCTAAAGAGTGGCCTTAAGCGCCTAGCGTAGGCCAACATTTGAAGCACTTCACCGGCATTTGGTGAAGTCTCCATATGATAAAATACGTTAAACAACAACAAAGGATCCATAGATCCACACACACACACACACACGCGCGCGCGCATACACACACACATTTTATATCGAACGATTTTAAGCAGACAAATAATGCGATTGCACTGCAGATAACCAGTCCTATTTTATGACATTTCACTGCTTTGACAAAGAATCGTAAATCAAACATTAAACGAACATAATGAAAATGAACCAAATATATGACAGGAGATCGTTATTTTTAGGACGGTGACACAAAAGTACAGAATGTAACTGCACGCACATATAACTGATATTGACTTTTTACAGTTATCAATGACAAACACGTACACAGCAGTGTCTTTAATTTTGATATGACAAAACTAATATGGACCCGAAGTAACTCGAGCAGTACTCAAGCTCAACCAACTTTCTATTCTGCGATATATATCGAAGACAGTCTCTGATATGTGTATAAAAAACAATAAATTTGTGATTCTTAAATTCAGTCATGAAATGTCGCTATTCTGTAACGCATGTGTTAGAACAGTGACTAATCAAGCTCGCTACCCGGTGATTAAGACCGCAGTCTGTCATAGTTAAAAATAACTCGAAGCACTCGAAGATCTGCTTATATGTTAGTCGTGCCCGTATGCAATGAAAAGTAGGTCAGTCTGATCAATGTTATTTTGAACGAGACAGACTGAATGAAAATATAACTTTAAGTAAAACAAAATGAATTTAGGAACATTATTATTGAGCTTTGTGATATTAATTGTGACTCGGACCGAAGGAAATGAAAATGTATACGCTAATGCTGTACAAAATGCAGCAATGTTAAAACAGAATATAAAGCGATCACCGCCTGGCAGTGCAAGAGAGGAAGCGTTTACGGAAATGGAAAGAATAAAAAAGATCGAATTTGCGGATTTCATTTATTCGGAGAAGAATGGAGCGCTATTCTCGAAAGTTGCTTCAAGTTACAATATTTCGGAGAATTGTATTAAAAATCTTGAACTGACAGCAGAATATTTTGTAAACAGAACACAATGGGCAATACAGAGTAAGTTCAATTTATCTTTCTATCTTATCTATAGCCTATATATAAGTGTGTCAGCCCATAGGAAAAAGGGTCTTATCGTACTTTCTATATCGAGAGGTAAACAATGGTTAAAGGTGCGTCACAGAAAATGTGTCTGCGGGTGATTCTCTCACTGCGCTTCATCTTGTTTGCTTGATTTACAATTTGAAAGTTTACGTTCAATGGAATATTTTTTAAAGATAGGCCTACACATGTTTATCAACATATAGGCTTAGATGCGCGGCTAGTATCGCGTACGCATTGATGAGGATCGCCATACGCGGGAGTACAGAATCCAACCTACTGTTACCTGTACATAATGTTATGATCTCGAAAACATTTTAAAAATAGATATTTGTATACATACAATTGAAACGGGATGAAATCTGTAGTTTTTGAAAGAAAGTGATTATTCGACTTTAGGGAGAAGACACTTCATTCACTTCACCAATGATAAATATAGTTCTTAGTTACAAGAGAAACTATTTGAAATTATAAAAAAAATCCGCTTTTTTGTGCATTTAGTTTCAGAATTTCCAGATTGTTATGCTTCTGTGATAATATCTTATCATGTTAAATTATGCACAATAGTAATCGCTGTTGACACCGTTACCTACATATATTCTCAGCTTAGTCTGTCATGGTGGGTCTAAAGAGGGGTTATGGAGTTGAAGTTTAAACTTAAGAAAATGTGTGTATGTAAGAAGTTCAGGTAGTCTTGAAAAAATCACTGATATTGTGATTACACATGAAGAACATTCAGAAAACGCCCTTTAAAAATTCAAAAGATTCCCAGCATTACATGTAGGCCTATGTGTTGAGTTCACCGAGTTTCATTTATCGAGGGGAATGACCAGTTTTCCGCAGCATGTGATACTTTAAGAGGTAAACAAGTTTTAATTGTGTGTCTGATCTAAAGCTACATATTGACCTCTCCCAGTTTATACCTTTTGTCACCTGTACATGCGACATCTTTGCTGAAAACCCTTTATTGGGTAGGCCTTGTACAAATCAGTGGCGTAGGAAGCAAATAGCCAAATTATTTTGCCTGCACATTTTTATTAAATAAAAATGAGCAGGCAAACTTTTTATATATAAAAATGCCGCGTTCAGCAAGGGTAAATTTCGTCTCTTGAATACGCAATAATAACACCTGTTTTTATTTAATCTATATTTAGATCGATCGTTTAATTCTAGATTCAAAGGTGGTCATGAACAACAAGGTATATCATTTTCCAACTCCCGTTCCTGCGTCTATGCATGTGTTACTTTCAGGACAAAAAAAAACACAGTCTGTATTTAGTGTCTGAAAGTTAAAATTGGCTTATTAACTTCTCAAAAGTTTCAGATGGAACGTATTTCTTAGGTGATTTTTGTCTTGTTGATTAACTAAAATAAGTTTTGAGATACAAAAATGTATATATCATACAACACTTCTAATTTAATGATGTTTTAACCCACCCCCCACCCCACCCGCCTTTGAGACAATGAAATCTCTCCTGCACCATATATTCAATTCTATTCACTTTCGATTATGAACACTTAAGAATGCATATGCACTGTAACTCTTACATGATTAATAAATCGAATGAATTAAATAAGAAATAAATGTTCGGTGAATGTCTGTAAATTTTCGAAATCGTACTTTGTGTCAGTAAGAATCAAAAGTACAGCCAGCAGTATTAATTCTTTAACATCTAATCCGTTTTAGATAAAATTTACATAGCGAATCAAAAGGAGAAATACGGTTTGAAACTTTGAAAATCTCCCAATTTAATGCTACATTGTCGTCTCAGGGTTCGTCAGTAAAACTGAACAAATTTCTGGGGACAGAATCCCGGGACACAAATTTGGATTTGGTATCTGGGAGCTAAAAATGCATTTTCGGGCTTCAAAAATGGAAAATTAAATAATGCAAGTAGCAGCATCTACTGAAACTTCTGGTATTCGGCCTCTGACAGCTAATTAATTTCACTTAATTTTCTTCTTTTTTCGGGGGGGGGGTATCAATTTATCAATGAAATACATATGAAAAGCTGTAAATGTCCACATCTAGCTTCTGGAAACAATAAAAAAGAATTCACACCCGAACCACCAAACATTCCCAGCTATTACTCTGAATTTCCGTTCGATCGATTTTACTGAGTTTTGTAATCTATCGATGTAATATTTTTGAATGATAAACAGATAATAAATATAAATTTAGTTTCCGGAAACTAAAAATGGTCTCTCAGGGCTTGTGACTTCAAAAAAAAAAAAAAAATCTCTGGGGAGGCATACCCTGGACCCCTAGCATTTATCTAATTTTGTTTGTTTGATGAAATAGCTTTTTTGAAAGAGAAAACTACGGGGCCCGGGAGGGGACACAGTGGTGAAAAAAATTATTTCGTTCTTTTTTCTCAATGATTATGCCGTTCACACGGATTTTTTTCTCGCAATAATTATTCCGTTCGCACGAAATATTTTTTTATCACAATTATGCCATCTCCCGGGTTCCGTAGAAAAACAATGTGAGATCTGAGGACTTGTTGTGATATCGGGCGTGGAAGCTGTATAATGATTCCAATTTTCACTCGGATTTTTTTCAGAAAAATTAACTTTCTTACGAATTCTTGCAGTACAATTTAATCGATGATTTGACAAATTTGTGAAGTGAGGCATGTATTTTATAACAATTTTAAACGGTAAAAAAATATCATCCCCTCACACGTGCATTCCCGCTTTGGAAAGTTCTGGATCCGCCACTAATATACAGTGTTTCACCACATCATCTGTTAAATGTATGTAAGTATTTGTGAAAGAAAATTTAAACTAATGTTGTAGGGTAGGTATACAAACACAATAGATACTTTACCTGTTGTCAGACGAGTGGAAATACAATCTTTCCGGGGGACATGGGCATGTATTTTATAACAATTTTAAATGGTAAAAATGTATTATCCCCGCACACGTGCATTTCCACTTTGGAAAGTTCTGGATCCGCCACTAATATACAGTGTTCCACCATATCATCTCTTACATGTATGCAAGTATTTGTGAAAGAAATGTAGGGTATGTATACAAACACAATATACACTGTACCTGTTGTCAGACGAGTGGAAATACAATCTTTTCGGGGCGGGGTGTGTGTTTAATATTTGACCGACACAGTTAGCGAAATAATAATATTTGGTCAGAGTACATCTTCAACGTATGACCTGGGTGATATACGGGGAGGGGAATTTATGTTACACTAACAGAACATCGACAACACGCCATTCAAGTTAAATTTAATTGTGTAATCTGTCTAGGGCGACAGAACGATTTTGAGTTCGAAAACGCCTCTTCATATCTAAAGAAAACATCAATATTTACAATATTATGTAAAGTTCGACCTCCCTCACATATATATGCTTCATTCAGAGAGCTGAATGGGTCTAGTATGTACATCAGGTCGACAAAAAATTTCCATGTTAAAATTGTCATATTCCTACCTTTATAAAATTGAATATATTTTTTTATAGTTTATCCTTATTTACTTAAGCGAATGAAAAAATGCCGTTCATATTAGAAGCATTAATGCCACTGAGTTAAACAAAAAGTTTTTTAAAAAATATGTACTAATGATTTCTTAAATAATATCTCATCGGATATATACTATTGAATTTTATTCCAATAGATCTGAATCGTGATAAATTATAGGGAGTTTATGGTATCATTTTATCGCGTCACTTCAATTTTGTTAAAACGACGTTATGTAACGTTATATCTTACTTGACGTTATTTTCTACAAATGTAGCGTAAACGTATCATTATATATATATATATATATATAATATATATATATAATATATATATATATATATATATATATATATATAATAATATATATATGACAAAGTAACAGACTTAACAAGGCATGAACACACAATGTTCCGACAGAGTTCGAACACTTGCTTTTTTGTATTTCTACATTCTGCATATGTGATTTGAGATCCAAGGTCCGCAGTAAATGTTCAATATCGTAATAATAATAATAATATATATATATATATATATATATATATATATATATATATATATATATATATTAATGGCCTCCAAAGGAAAGTATCAGTATGCAAAAAAAAACCAAAAAAAAAACCCAGAAAAACACTCAAATTTCACAAATTTTCGGCCACTTGGCCTTTATCAAGTGAAAGACGACAATATGTATTTTTTTGTTTTGTCTTTTTTGTTTTTCTGTATATATATATATATGTTGATTTTTCTTTCTATAAAGGGTTATATCGTTTGTAGAGTTATTCACCCGATATACATGTATAGATGTCATTTCACTTCTCTATATATGTACTTATAATAGATACCATCATTTTGCTAACTAGACTTCTATGAGGTCCGCATTTATCCAATATTCACTAGATTTGTAATAATATCTTGGGCATCCTCAAGATTTATACTTTGGTATCTGAGGTTGTAACATTGTTCTAGTATTTATTAGGAATATGTAATCGAACTTGATTTCTTCCTAATTAATAAAATATCAAGTGGTTTCATTTTATTTATGTTCAGTGATAGATGCATTTGGAAAGCCAGGAGCTGGGGCTGTTGACGGGAATATACGATGGTATGGATCCTTTGATGAATGCAACAGGGTCAAGGCCGTTGTGCCAAAAAATAACCGCATTGAACATGTATTTAATGGACAATACTGCTACCTGGCCATCCCGCTGTCACAAAACCAGGTAAAGATTAAGATTTTAAAATTGCTTCGGTATTATCCGTGGCTGTCTAGTAAGTAGCAAAGGCTATGTTTTGGCATCAAACCATAACACACGATTTAATTTATGGCAATTCAATTATAACAGTTAAACTACGGAAATAAACAACCAGGCTTTTCAACAAACGCGACAATTATGGTTTTCCCATCGAAAATTTATTACAATTAAGTAGTAATATCCCTCAATCACCAGCATATGGTGTTTATATCTCACAAATAATCAGGCGTGTTCAGACCCTGAACATTTCATATCTAGAGGTAAACTACTTACTGAAATGTTATTCTCACAGGAATATTGAAAATCGCGTTTAATGTCAACGTTCCGCAAATTTTATGGTCGGTATAATACGCTTGTATGTGATTCCTCTGTTTCACTGAATGATGTGTTAAGTTACCTGTTTGATGGTGGTTGTGGAGTCATCTGTACAAAACGCAAATTTGTTCCTCACATATATCATCTGAATTCTAATGTGGACTCACGGAGGATGTGACTGGTCAACAGTTATAGCTTACTCCTCCATTGCACCTGATTCCATCACTGGATTTCCAGAGTCCGTGTTTATCCATTATTAACCAGATTTGTATCTATATCCTGGACATCCGAAAGATTTATACTTTTGTATCTGAGCTTTTTATATTATTAGGGTTGTTTGGTCAATACGCTAAATTCCTTACAAAATAGAATACATGTATGTCTCTGGTAACAAGTCCAAAACATTCAGGATACCAGTTATGTTCTAATTCGCCAAAACTAATGATCATATTCTCCACAAAACAACATCTGTGTTTAGAAAAAATCCAAAGAATTCAGGATAGTCATCATTTTCTAAATCGCCTAAGGTATAAAAGATTTCTTAAGGTAATTATCATTATAAATGCATTTTCATCTGTGCATATTTAGAAAGATACAGAGATAAAGACTGAGATTTGCTTATAATGAATATTTTTTTTTCTAGATAAACCCACTTGCGATTATCGAGGGCTTATGTGTTCCAGACACCTGCTCGATGATTGATTTGACTGTCCTTGTTTATGATAGTAAGTTATTTAGATTTCTGATTTTCTGATAGTCGGGGACCTCCATGATCGAGTGGTTAGAGCATCGCGTTGTTACACTTCCAGTCAGCGTGGGTTCGGGTCCCACTGGAACCTAAGCTAATTTTTGTGAGGAAGTTTGCCTTAACTTGCGGAAAGCATGTGATCTCTTCCCACTTAAGGTTCTCTCGTCCACCATTAAAAACTGGTTGTGACCATATGACTGAACAATTGTTGAGTGTGGCGCAAAACACAAAGAATTGTAATTTTGATTGTCAAACGTTTTACTCTGATTTATGCTGATTCTTAAAGTAAAAATTTGGTATGAATATCATAAACATGATACCAAAGTTATAATGCTCAAGACGATCGTTTCTGTCAATAAGACTTCATCAGTTGAGCTCCAATTTAAAATGTATATGAATTTTATAAAGAGAAAATGGTATCATACAAGGTCAAATAATAAATCTAAAAGTATATGATATTATTCGTAATGTATTTTTAATCGTTTGAAGAAGGCTTTTAAAAAAAGCGTGTAAGCTCTTGTGTACTTAGACGCCCCGCCCCCCCCTCCCCACCCCCCCCCCCCGCCCCCCCCCCCCCCCCCCCCCCCCCCCCCCCCCCCCCCCCCCCCCCGCCATATCAACGTATACATATACATAACATTTACATTGTACATGTTGAGTCGTGTTAATATGAATAGAAACAAAAGATGAGACGCGTTATCGCAGTCGGTGGTCCAAAGGATATAATAATCAATAATTGTTGCTTTTGGTTTCCTGTTTGGGATTCACATGATACTGATATTAAATTTACCTTTTTAACGGCTTTGACCTCTTCAACGAGCTTGACCTTTCACAGAACTCGACAGGTTTATGAAAACAACGTGTTCAAGAAAACAAATTCCTATTTACTTTGAAATGCTTAATATACTTTGCAATATTTTAGTTTTAGGACTGATAGGACAGGAAAATACAACAATTACTCCATTTGTTCAGTGTGTTTCACCAACACAAGAATTAGATACCAAAGCCATAGTAGCCATGTAAGTAAAGAAAAGTATAAATATATAAAACAAATTTTTAACATTTTCATCCATAGAAATTTCTCTGATAAACTTCAATTTGGATACGTCCACATAATCCAATTTCTGAGATATTAATGTAATCGTTATTTTATGATAACAATAGCAGAAAGTTACTACACGATACATGATCAATGTTTGATGCCAGTTACATAGTAAGGTAGTTTGCACTGCCAGTTTCACAGTACAGTAGCTCGCACTACCAGTTAGATATTACAGTAGCTCCAGATGCAAGATGAATAGTACAGTAGTTTGTACTCCAGTTAAATGTTACAGTAGATCGTACTGCAAGGCCGACCTGTTCCTTTATTCATACGAAGCAGACTTCATTCAGAAACTGCTGAATCAAAAGAAGAAAAAGTTAGCGGTGTCCTTTAATTTGACATTTAGAAATATCGACGACGTTTTGTCAATTAATAATGACAATTTTCATACATATGTCAATGCGATATATCCCAGCGAACTAGAAATTAAAGATACAACAGAATCAAGCACACACGCTTCATACTTAGACATTGTACTTAATATAAACACAGACGGGAAATTAACAACGAAGCTATACGATAAACGCGACGATTTCGGCTTTCCCATCGTAAATTTTCCACATTTAAGTAGTAATATTCCTCAGTCACCCGCATATGGAGTTTATATTTCACAAATGATCCGATATGCCAGGGCGTGCACAGCATATGAAGATTTCATATACAGAGGTAAACTACTCACTGACAAATTATTGACACAGGGATATCGAAAACCGCATTTAATGTCAACGTTCCGCAAGTTTTACGGTCGGTATAATAGTCTTGTTTGCGACTACTCTGTTTCACTAAGTGAAATGTTGAGTTGCCTTTTCGTTGGCGGTTGTTGAGACGTCTGTACCAAATTGTGACGAGGATACACTCCTCACGTGTTTCATTGGACTTGACTGTGGACTCACGGCGGGTGTGACCGGTCGACAGGGGATGCTTACTCCTCCATGGCACCTGATCCCACCTCTTGGTTTCCAGAGGTCCGTGTTTGTCCATTTTTTACCGGATTTGTGTCTATGTCCTGGACATTCTATTGATTTATACTCTGGTATCTGAGGCTTTTATATTTATACATATAACGGTAGGTCACTCTTCCAGTTACACAGTACCGTAGTTCGCACTCCAGTTAAATGCAAAGGGTTTGTGAGGTTTATTTTTGTGAGGTTAATACTTTGGTATCCGTAGTATTTATATTTGCATATTCTCTCCTAAACCTCCTGGCGGTTCAATGGTATCTATGGTGTTTATAACTATGTATTCTCTCCTGAACCTCCTGGCGGTTCTTTAATATCTATGGTGTTTATAACTATGTATTGTCTCCTGAACCTCCTGGCGGTTATTTAAGATCTATGGTGTTTATAACTATGTATTGTCTCCTGAACCTCCTGGCGGTTCTTTAATATCTTTGGTGTTTATAACTATGTATTGTCTCCTGAACCTCCTGGCGGTTCTTTAAGATCTATGGTGTTTATAACTATGTATTCTCTCATGAACCTCCTGACGGTTCTTTAATATATATGGTGTTT
The DNA here is from genome assembly GCA_030159075.1 of Atrina japonica. Taxonomy (NCBI): domain Eukaryota; kingdom Metazoa; phylum Mollusca; class Bivalvia; order Pterioida; family Pinnidae; genus Atrina; species Atrina japonica. Next base: position 943,264 of record BROG01000233.1, on the reverse strand, counting down.
ATAACTATGTATTGTCTCCTGAACCTCCAGGCGGTTCTTTAATATCTTTGGTGTTTATAACTATGTATTGTCTCCTGAACCTCCTGGCGGTTCTTTAAGATCTTTGGTGTTTATAACTATGTATTGTCTCCTGAACCTCCTGGCGGTTCTTTAAGATCTATGGTGTTTATAACTATGTATTCTCTCATGAACCTCCTGACGGTTCTTTAATATATATGGTGTTTATAACTATGTATTGTCTCCTGAACCTCCAGGCGGTTCTTTAATATCTTTGGTGTTTATAACTATGTATTGTCTCCTGAACCTCCAGGCGGTTCTTTAATATCTTTGGTGTTTATAACTATGTATTGTCTCCTGAACCTCCTGACGGTTCAATGGTATATATGGTGTTTATAACTATGTATTGTCTCCTGAACCTCCAGGCGGTTCTTTAATATATATGGTGTTTATAACTGTGTATTCTCTCCTGAACCTCCTGGCGGTTCTTTAATATATATGGTGTTTATAACTATGTATTCTCTCCTGAACCTCCAGGCGGTTCTTTAATATCTATGGTGTTTATAACTATGTATTGTCTCCTGAACCTCCAGGCGGTTCTTTAATATCTATGGTGTTTATAACTGTGTATTCTCTCCTGAACCTCCAGGCGGTTCTTTAATATCTATGGTGTTTATAACTGTGTATTCTCTCCTGAACCTCCTGGCGGTTCGTTGGTATCTGTGGTGTTTATAATTGTAAATTGTCTCTTGAACCTCCTGACGGTTAATACTTTGGTATCCGTGGAGTTTAAAGTTGCATACGACCTACTGAACCTCCTGACGGTTCTTTTGTATCCGTGGTGTTTTTATTTATATAGTGTTGCCTGAACCTCCCGACAAAAAATACATTGGTATCCGTGGTGTTTATATTTGTATATTGCAACTGTCTCCTGAACCTCCTGACGGTTAATACTTTGGTAGCCGTGGTGTTTATAATTGTATATTGTCTCCTGTACCTCCTGACGGTTATTTGGTACCCGTTATATTTATAATTGTATACTATCTACTGAACCTCCTGACGGTTAATACTTTGGTATCCGTTGTGTTTATATTTGTATGTTGCCTCTTGTATCCCCGACGTTTAATACTTTGACATTGGTGATTTTTATTGTTGTAGATAAATAACTTTCAGTTCACATCATCGTCGTTTACAATGTGTATATCCTTTACTTTTGTCAATATTGTTACCATATCGGTCCAGTGGTTAGAGCATTACGCTTTGAACCTCCACTTTTAAAGCTGTCCGCCATCACTCGACTGACGACATGCTGATTGTAGCATAAAACAACACAACCAACCATCTGTATTTATTTGGTTGTTGTCTATTTCAATCATTTGTCATTGAATCAGCACTTTAGACTTGTATTGATGAAGTTGTATATCAATTTTCAGAACAATTATGTGTCTACTCGGGGCGTTAATGCTTATCGGAACAGCTTATGACATCGTATATGTGCAATGGCCACAATATAGAAGAAGCTACATATATACAGAAGAAACGGATCCAAACACACTAATGGAGAACTCCCCCTTGATAGACCACCAGAAAACAGATATTGTCAATCCAGAGCCCAGTAAGTGTATAGAATATGATTCTTACCTAGATTTTATTATTTACAAAACCTTCATTTTAGTATTTTAAATTTTAGTGACAGCGGTGTATTTGAAATTACAGTGTTATATTTAGGGACACGATAACACAGGGTGTCATTAAGTATTTGGAAGCTAGAAAACGAATTTCACAAATGTTCGTGTTTTTAAATGATATAAACTCGTGACACTTCAGTTATTGTAATTATTTGCATGTTTGTCCAAATTCTGGACTAAATTGAATAGATTTCTAGTTTTCCAAAGTTTTGATAGCCCTGTATTCATTTAGATTTTCATTTATGTGCTTTTCAAAATGAAATATGACAATACGATCTCTCAAACCACATTTTATAATATATCATGGATTTCTAAAAGTAATTTTTATTGATTGAAATTGTCGTGCAACATACGTAAAACCTGAAGAGACAATGCTAAAGTATGTGTAATTTTATGAAATAACGTAAGAACGATAAATCAATTTCATTCCACAACATTATAATGGCAAATATAGCACTGATATGATTAATAGAATCGTACTTGAGTGTGTTGTGTGGATAAGGAATCACCACCCTCGTGGTAGGAATCTGGTTGTCCAATATCCGAGGTTTTTACCCGGAAGTAAACTGTCCGATCTTTCTATGAGGGTTAAGATTTTCCTTTTCAGTCGTCATACCCATGTTTGATTATATTTTGTCCCATTCTGCAAATACATATTTGATTTGATTTTGAATAGTATTTACGCCACTCTCAGCATTTTTAGCTCACCTGGCCAGAAGGTCCGTCGTCCGTCGTCGTCCGTCTGTTAACTTTTGCATTTAAACATCTTCTTCTAAAGAACCATTGGACCAATTTTAACCAAACTTGGCATATAGCATCCCCATGTGAAGCCGCATAAAGTTTGCGAATGAACAAGAGATAGGACGAATAGGGGCCCTAGAGGGACCTAAAAGGACTAAAACTTGGTACATCTTTAAAAATCTTCTCATGAACCAATGATCAGATGAGTCTCAAATTTTGTGTGCTTGATTGTTCAGTCAATATCTACAAAGTTTACGGAATACTTAGGAAGGTCGGTGGTATCTTCCCGGGTACATTGTAACTGGGTTCCCTCCTCCAACATTAAAAACTGGCCGCCACCACATAACTGAAAAAATGTTGAATCGGCATAAAACAACATTTAGATTCAAATTCAAGACAGGTTAGAGACCCAATGGAACACAAGCTGATTTTGTCAGAAAGTTTGCCAGTTTACTTGGAAAGTAAGCAGACAAACGTACTTACAAAACCAGATTAGGTTCCATCTAGGCTTGTACCTGTGGTGACAAGTCAAAGAAGTAAAGTGAAAACATTCATGGTTTAAAGCGTGATACTCCATTCAGCCATGGAGACCCTACACCTTGCAACAGTGAGCAGGTCTAATCTCGTGGTAACATTGTAAGCAACGAGATAAACCTGTACCAAAAATTTTGAAAAAATAATTGTTTAGAGTTGTGGAATAAGAAAATACCACAAAATTCTGAATCACCACTAGCAACAGTAGCAAAAATCCGAAGTAAAATGTGGCATCTTGATATTAAACATTATATTTAAAATTTAATTTTTTTTTCTTGGGTACTTCTGTATTTTCTGACAGTTATCAACCCTGAATCCAACATCGGAGTCGACGAGAAACATATATTATTTAAACAATTTGTTAAAATCAGTTGTTACTCGTTATAAAAGAGATATACCTGTATATATTAAACATTATATTTAAAAGGTTTGTTTTTTTTCAGATATGGTAGGGAAATTGTTGTTAGCATTCTCAGTATACACAAACGGTAGTAAGATTTTATCTACGAAACAAGGAGCCGGAAGCATTTCCTGTGTACATGGTATTCGATTCCTCAGTATGTCCTGGGTTGTACTCGGACACACCTACCTCATGGTTAACTTTGCAAGCAGTAAGATTTTATTTCTAAATTTTATAAATATACAATCTGAATATGTATGTTTCCAGAGTCAAAGGTGGATGCATGTTTGTTTACAAAATTTGGTTTCCATCAGATAATCTTTCTAAATTGGTCATTTTAATTTTTTTCAATGCAATCTTAGATAATTTCAGTTATGACTAACATTCGGTGATATTTGTCAGAGTGTGAGACTCCCAAAATTTTCATGCATAACTTATTTGAAAATACCAATGTATGTCAAGTAATAATGATATTCACAATTCTCATTCATAGCTTTTTAAAATACCAATGTATGTCAATTAAAAATAATTTGTAAATGTCCAGGGATATAAAACTTATAAATGATAATTGTCCTATTTATTGCAGTTAAGAATATTACGACATTGATGAAGGTATAGCGAAATATCAGTCCGAGTGCACAAAATATTGTTAGTAACAAAAATATGTCAAAATTAGATTGTAGATCGGCCACTTCCGGCTTATTTCGTCCCTTATCTCAACCTAAAGGGGAAATAACATTTTCTCCGACACCTTAATTCTTGGACAGATCAGTCTCAAGTGAGAGAAAACATTTTCCCGTTATCTAAAATCGCGGAAAAATTTGGTCTCAAGTGAGAGAAAAGTAGGCTCATTTTGCATGATTTAACACCTAAATATTATAGTGCAATTCCTATACATATATTGAGAAATACATGTATTCTTATATTAGCAACATAATTCTAAAGTTATAGTTTTGCAATAAAAGGTGGCCGAAACCAATGCTTAAGACGATGGTGTCAGTGATAAAGTATTTGGTTTAAACTAGATTTATATATTGTGATATAACGACAGGTGGGGAAAATGAGAGAGAGAGAGAGAGAGAGAGAGAGAGAGAGAGAGAGAGAGAGAGAGAGAGAGAGAGAGAGAGAGAGAGAGAGAGACAGTGTCTCATTTTGTGTTGCTGATCTCATTTTGAGTGCTAAACACCTTATCTGATTTTCATTCTTTTTTTTACATTTCAGGTAATGGTATAAGTTTCTCTCAAGAACTCTTTCAAAGGTGGTCATTTCAAGCTATAGAGAATGCCACGGTTTCAGTTGATTCTTTCTTCACTCTAAGGTATGACGATGTATTAACCTCATAATCAAATAGGCCCTCAAATCCTCTGGGCGTTGTACAAAAGATCCTAAGTCCTAGACGTGGTCTTAGGATCGCATTTAAGATTTAGGACTTGTGTCTTACTAACAATTTTAGTATGAAAGGCCGTTTGGATCACAAACAGGATGAACTTACGAGATGACCACTTTCACGTTAAAGTATACTTTTTATGCGTTTAAAGTAATTTTTAAGGCGTTAAACATACTTTTAGCATGCAAGTAGTGACTTTTACAGAGAAGGAGGATATTTCAACGTTTTATTTTTGATTTTTTAAGTTTTTGCATGCAAAACAGGGTTTTAACGTGTTAGAAGTGGAAAATTACGATATGAACTCACGTGATGAAAATAACCGATCAGAGGCCTCGTTACGTTTAATTAGTAATGAAATGACGCCAGGTATTGTGACGCATTTTCATCACAGCAATGGTTTGTGCAGTAAATACGGATATAGTCTTTTACTTTACATATTTTTAACACTCTAAATATGTATTTTTACATCCATATTAGGTCAATTTAAAATATTGGTTCGTTCGGTAAATATTGGTGACTGAATTGGACATAAAATGTTTTTTCAATCCCCGAAATGCCATCTCCGAAATCGAAACACACTGTCATCTGGTCACATAATACGTACTAAACATCGTTGACATTTTACATCTTACATGTGCAGATATTCCCAGCATATGTATCTAGATTATCAGATAAAATCTAATGATTTTTTAAAATTTCGTTTAGTGAATATCGTTAATACAAGTTTAACTTCTTATCCTCTTCAGGATATTTTTGATTGTTCTCTTTATGATGGAAGAAGAGTTCTGTTTTCTCTCGGTCACAATACAAACTGCATGCAAGATTTATTTTTGTTTGTTTATTGTTGTTTAATGTCCCACTGAAGGGCTTCAAATTTTGGCCAATTCCCGGCACTTACGGCCATTGAGCATCGAGGGTTCTTTAACGTGCCAACACCCACTGTGACAAGGGACTTCGGTTTTATTGTATCATTGGAAGTACAGGAAACCAACCTGTCGGCGGCTGAACTCGAACTCACGACCTCACAATCAAAAGTCGGGCGCGCTACCGACTGAGCCAGGTCGGCTCTGCATGCAAATGTTTGATAATGACTTACGTGCAAGCAAAACTTATGCTATGAAATGGGTTTTGCATGCAAAAACGTCTTTCACGTTAAAAGTCACTACTTGCATGCTAAAAGTATATTTTATTGCGTTAAAAGTGAATTTTAACGTGGAAAAAGGATATGGCGTAAGTTCTTCCCGTTCTGACCCAAACGACCTTTCATAATTCAATCCAGTCTTTATGACTACCCCAGAAAATGAATGGACTTAGATTATTGTTGAAAGTATCCTGACTTACCTTTGAATATATAGCAGATGTAGGTATTCATAAAATATCTACTTAGTTTTGTTTTATATCAGTTAATGTAGATTTGAGAAACCCATGTTAACAGATATACGTCAATTCGTGATTTTTATTAGCTTACCTGAACCGAAGGTTCAAGTGAGCTTTTCTGATCGACTTTTGTCTGTCGTCTGTCTGTCCGCCCGTACGTCTGTCTGTCCGTCTGTCTGTCCGTAAACTTTTCATATTATCGACTTTTCCTCCAAAACCATTGAAGGGATTTTGATAAAACATTACAGGAACCAAGTCTTCTACCAAGTTTGTTCATTTTGGCCAGATCGGACCAGGGATGGATCCAGGGTGGGACAAAGAGGCACCAGGGGTACACCTCTTCAAAAAATCTTCTCCTCCAGAACCTCTGCATGAATTGAAAAACTAATTGTATCTGAGTGAACTGCATAGATGTATAATTCAAGAATGTTAATTTCGTTGAAATCGGAAAATAAATTTTTGACGCATTTTGACATACTTTTAAACTCTGTAATTTTCATTCATTTATTTGTAATTTCTTTGAGTTTCTCCCTTATTATTCATTATCATGCATTCATTTTATTTGTTTTACCTGTGGTTTGGTAAGTAAATGCTTTCCTGAAAGAATTTTGCTGAAATTTAATTTTTTGAATACTTTATGAACTTTTTAAGACTGCAAAAATTAAGGGTGGGGGTGAATTTCCACATTTTCGACTTCTTATCCAAAGCTGCTGAAAGGATTTTGATAAAACGTTATAGGAAGTAAGTACTCAAGGTACTTTAACACGTTTGTTCATTTCAGCCAGATAGGGCCAGGGGATGGATCTGTAAAATGGTACTGAAATTACTAAAAGTCGAGCTTACAAATACCCAAGTGAAAATATTGTCTATTTTTGTTTTGACAGTAAACTGGAGACTACGCTATCTTTCCCACGTTCTTCCTACCCCTCTGCCTCTTTGTATGCGGAAGGATACAAACTGTTTCCCATTTCCTGTAATTTAATATTAGAGGAAATTCTGCGTATATAAATAGTCTACATACTGTTGAAAACACTGTAGTATCACCATCTGGATATTTTATTACTATACATTTGACATTACATACTCTTACCACATCATATTGCTGAGCACAGTTTTGAGCATTATAACGTTGGTATTACGTTTATCATATTTAAAGGGGCATTATCTGTGTTTTTATAACCAATTTTGATTTTCTTTTCTACTATAGACTTAGACTGATGTAAAATAACAAAAGAGAGATACAGAGGTATTAAAGTCTTAAGTCCCTATATGTTTTGTGAAAATTGCCTTAGAGACCCGGTTTTGGCACTTTTCACTTGCAATTGATTAATTCAACCTTTCTTAATTTCAATTCAATTTATCTACATGTTCGTACACATAAAACAATTTGTTCTGAATAGAAATGCATTATCATCATTCAACTATCAATACCACACTGAATCTGACCAAATTTTCACAAAATATATAGGAATATAAGATTTTTGTGCCTATTTATAGCTCTTTTTGTTATTGTATATCAACTACAAATAGTAAAAGCAGAAAAAATCGAAATAATAATTTTTGGTACACACCGTTAAAGCGATATGAGCTGTCGTAGGTAAAAAATATTACATGCCCATTTTATGTGATATTCTATCTCATATATATTCCAATGAGACCATCTGGTGGTTAGAGTAACAAATGCCTGTGTAAAATTGCAACAGTCTTGCCAAACGTATCCCGTAATATCAGTTATTTTTTGTCCGCCATACTTTGAGCATTGCAAATTACCTTTCGGTAATTTTTTACGAATATTACGACCAATAAACACGTGCTATTTGCAGTTAATATACGGTCTATTCTTATTACCCTTTGCGTTTATTTTCGTACATCATCATTTCATACCTAAATCAGGCAAAGTTTGTCTTTTTTATCCTTTCAAAACATTCTTTTCTGAAATTGTCCACGTGCCAGGTATATCGGATGATCTTGACCAATTTTTAACTCATCCCATCGTATTTCTCGACTTGATCATTCTTGACGCATATGATCATGAATTGCCTAATTCCACTGGACATGGCGGCATGATTGTAAAACATAAAATACGCATACTTTTACAGTTATATTATTTTAATTTTGTCAACGTCAGCATTCAGGGTAACATTAAAGATCGTAAAAATTTCTTTTAGTGACCTGATATGTTTATTCATATATTCATCCGATTTTCTTAGAGTATTTAAAATAGCATTCAAATGCATATATTTTACATAATACATGCACTTGCCAATAAAAATCACGTCCTGTATTTTAAAAATAGATATAAAAAACACATAGAAAATAAATATAAAACACATAAAAATAGGCCGACTTTAACATAGTCCTAACCCGTAAAGGACCGAGATCCCCTGACTGAAATACGAAGTACATTTGATATAGCGAAAGAAATTAACTGAAAGGTCATTGCATACGGAAATACAGCTGGATTTTTTCAGGTACGTGAAAACGTAAATTCTAATAAAACAAACAACTTCGAAAAGAAGATCTTTCACAAAGTTTCACGTGTTTGATAATGTATTTGAACACACATTTTATCATATTCTTGACTATATGTAATGGAACAAGTATCATCATTGTGACAGCTTAGATCGCTTTAAAGGGGTATTATCTTTGTTTTTATTCGTAATTTTGTTTTTCTTTTCTTCTATATACGTGATTGATATAAAATAATAAAAGAGATACACAGGCATGCAAGTCTAAAATATATATTTTGTGAAAATTGCGGGAGAGACCCAGTTTTGGCACTTCTCAATTGCAATTGATTAATTCAATCTTTCTTAATTTCAATTCAATTTATATATTTTAGTATCAGAGGCCTCCAGCCCCCAGTACATGTTCGTATACATAATACAATTTGTTCTGAATAGAAATGCATTATCATTATTCAACAACGAATACCACACTGAGTCTGACCAAATGTTCACAAAATATATAGGAATATAAGATTTTTATGCCTGTTTATAGTACTGATGGTACTATCCTTAGCTAGTGTATGGAAATAAAGTTAAAAATGATTACATAAAACAGCTTCTCACATAGCATTATGAGTTAAACTTGACTGGAGAAACTAATTTATATATCGCGTTGTTCAATATTCTGGCGCATCTCGTAAATTGGAGTTTTGGGAAATTTTCAGTAACACAAACGATAAAGGTAAATATAAAACTTGATAATGGATAATATATGAAACAAGTACATGAATAGCAACTCTCGAAATATTATCAAATGCGTCTAATTATCAGACACTAAAATATCAATATTTAACTAGGAACATCAAAGTAAACACAGACAGTATTATAATTATCATGTTTGATCTTAAAGTGGCTTGCTGGTGTCGTATTTAACCCTGCGAGAACTAAACAGGAAGAACGGCAGGATAAACTGGTTGATGTTTTATTTCCATAGATTTTGGAGGTAAGTGCCTTGCTCTCCAGTTTCCATATTTACAGTGCCAGATATATATAGGTCTACCAAGGTTAATTGGCACATGTTTACAAACACAACGAGTCTAAATCAAATCATAACATAACATAATCTTTTTCGTCCCAGTCGTTTTTATTGGATAATGAAATAAATTATCAATGATATGTACAATACAAAAATTTAAGGGTGAATTCGATTATGGTCAGAATTTGGCAATATCTACCCGGTTATCAATCGTTACAGTATATATATATATATTTCCATTCATGGATATTTTAACATATACTGAACAATTGTTACCTTGTAACTTTCTCCTTTACCATTAGAACTGGTCGCCACGTTGTAACTGAGAAATTGCTTTGTGTTGTTGAATAAAGATACAAAATCATTATAAAAGACTGTAACCATTGGTAACCCGGGCAGGTATTGCCAAGTCCTGAACAATAAAACAAACAAATTTCCATCCAGATTGACGCCAGCTTATATGTTGTTTCTGATGGTTGACATCTGCCTGTATCGATATTTCGGAAATGGACCCATCTGGCCACCGAACGGCACTGAGATCAATGGTTGTAAAGATACCTGGTGGAAAAATTTACTGTATATCAACAATTTTTTTCCCTCAAGTGAAATGGTATGGAAGCTATTTGTTTTTATACAAGACAGATTTCACGAGTGCTAGTGTAACATGAACGGAATATGTCACACCAATATACTTCCGTCTGTGCTAATGTTACGCAAAGGTTATAAGAAATAAAGAGGAAGGTTTTTGTAAATGTTACCCTGTTGCTAGTGTTACTTTTGTTGGACGGATAATTTCAATAATTATTTTTAATTTCAAGTTTGCGATCAATGTTCCTTCAGCCATGAAATTATCATCTGTAGAAGTCGTCATTTGCAAAGAGCATACTGCATTCAGGGATCATGCATGTGCACAGATGTAGTAAAACCAGTTAATTTTCATTAATAGTGTTAAAGGTTATGGAGACGGAAAATTTTGTAACATTAGCAATAGAATAAACTCCGCCAGTTCAACTATATATATATATATATATATATATATAGAGAGAGAGAGAGAGAGAGAGAGAGAGAGAGAGAGAGAGAGAGAGAGAGAGTAAAAAATAAAAAATATGCAAGGTACTTTTTTTTAATTCACTTTTGGATACAACCTTGTCAAAATCATTCTGTTTACATATAAAGTATTTTTCAACAGCATCTGAAAAAGGACATCAGAATTGAGATGAGTTTATTCTGTCCTATTTTGGGCTCAATTGCTACATAAAACACTGAAACACAATGAAACGATATAGATCATTTGATTTGAATATGTATCGGTTTGATGTAATATTTAACAAAGTATCATATCCATGCATAAAAATTGAATATTAATTAGTTCATACTATTGATTTTATCAATTTTAGTATTTCCGTACATGTATCACTAGCATTCATGAAATCATTCATAATTATTTCAACACCAAAAAAAAACATTGAAGAAAAACAATCGTCTTGCGCAATTGTTTTGCAAAATTATAATTTTGGTATTGTGTATATATTTTCAGCGCAATTTTAACATATTCATCTGAAAACGATTTTATTTCTCGGCAGTGAAACTAATAAACATTTATTATGCACATGAACCATTTGTTTGAATCTGGTATCAATGTAACCATGAAGAAGCTCCCGGCCTCCCGCAAGCAAACGAACAATCTTCCTCACAAAATCGGCTAATACTCCGGAGAGGACTCGAATCCAAGCTGACCAAAGGCTTAAGTTTGTTGGTTTAAAGACGGGTGCTCTATCCAGCGCTCGGCAATAAAATATTTGATGTCATCAAGAGATGCATTATTTTACACAGTTAACCTATTTTTTCATTCCTATTTCAGTGTATATCATGGTCGTGGTACTTGGCAAACGATATGCAGTTCTATGTGATCAGCCCTCTGATGATTATTCCACTGTTTTGGTAAGTTTCATGTTTTATTGTTCTGTTGCGTCCCACAAAGACCTTTTCATTATTAACCCGAAGTCACCAGTTAGTGAAGTGAAGCTCCACGAATTTTGACCAGGGCTATGAGATGATGGCAATACTGTGAGATTTTTAAAGCAAATACAAAAGACTTTTTGTGGTGGCATAGACTTTCCTCCCGTATATCAGACATGCAGACGGCCCCAGGTAAGACTTCCTCTTGGGTCTAGCATAGAATTTCCCATGACAGCACGCTGCCTTCCTTTTTACATTTTAGCCATCTATCCATTTCTGTTTCTATTGCTAGAATTCTGTCAATTCAAACGGACCGAACAATAACAGGAAAACTTACATTTTTCGTAAAAATGAAATTATTAAAATTGTGAAACCTTATATCACAATTTGATAGGCAGTATCATTCATTCATCATTACTATAACATAAAGGTCAAAGAGATGTTCATGGTAAATACAGACATATTTCCCATAAATGTAGACTACATATAGTGGTGTATTGAAAGTGTGTGTGTGTGTGTGTGTGTGTGTGTGTGTGTGTGTGTGTGTGTGTGTGTGTGTGTGTGTGTGTGTGTGTGTGTGTGTGTGTGTTAATAAATGAGCAAGTGGTTGAGAAAGGGCTCCCTATGACATAAACAATGTGTTTTGTGTAATGTTATATTTCAAATTTTGTACATTTTTTTTCGCATCGGAGAAAGATTTCATCTTGCCGGCGCTAATTTTCATTTTATATTTTTCAAATCCATATTCATGTTTCTGAAAACATAGAGTTCACAATTTCTCTTTTTTGCAGTCGCTGGCTCAAATGTACTCACTAGCTTTAGGTATTTCTTTGTATGGGTCGTATTACGACAAAGTTCATAATTTGTGTTAACGAATTGTGCTGACGTGAAATGCGGAAAATAGGTACATTTACAGTAAAGGTATTTTCCGTTTATGTTTATATTGAATTATTGTACAATATGTATATTAGAATTAAGTTTTATTGCTTATCAATATTGTAAAATAAATTCTTAAAATAAAGCAAGAGTCCGGACGACGAAATCCGGACACAAGAGTGCAATTCTACCCCATGGCACTTTTTCTGTCCAAGGGAAAACTCTGACATTGTTTGTGGGTGGGGGGATAATATGCTGGGGCGCTTTTCCTCATTGTGGAAAGCCCAACCCGGATCCGTTTTATCCTCGGTAGACAATACCGCGACTTTTACTTCCTATTCCGAGTTCTTAGAGAAGGCAGACCCAAGTAAGTGGTCTTGATTTCTCAAGTAAAACGCTACACCACCGCTCTTGTTATGAAATACATGTACCTGTGTATGATATGTACATGATGCATGCGTGTCACTGCTTTTTATTTGAAATGATTTCAGTTTGTGTAGACCCTCACAGTAGCTTAGCTAATAAATATAAACCTCACCTAAAGAACACTCGCGGGCGAGACCATTTCGCATTTAAGGCCATAAATGATAAACCTGTTTAATATTTCAAGTAATATAAAATAAATCCAGACTCTCACTTAATTAGCCATCCTGCTAATCCGACCACTTTAAGTCAGTCTGTTAGATGATCGTAATAGTGAAATTAAACTATATGTAATTCGCAAGCCACATATTTTTTTCAGTTGAGAATTAAAACAGTATATGGGTTTGACATGACAATATTACACATTTCTTAAGTTCCCACCAGAAACATGCAAAAATTTGTCAACATGAAATTACAGCTGTACTGGAGTCGGCCTGGCTCAGTCGGTAGCGCTCGACTCTTGGTCGTGAGGTCATGAGTCCAGCCGGCGGCAGGTTGGTTTTCTGTCTGTCGGATGAGACAGTAAAAACCAAGGTCCTGTGTCACAGTAGGCCGTAAGTGCCGAGCATAGACCAACATTTGAAGCCCTTCACCGGCATTTGGTGACGTCTCCATATGAGTGAAACATTCTTGAGTGGGATTTTAAACAACAATAAACAAACAAACAAACAATACAGCTGTAAAGTAATATTGACATCTTTTTTTTATTAAATTTATTTATAGGTCTGGGATTGTTGGTGTTATCGTCTGCTTTGTATTTCTGCTGGCTACCATCATTACCGCTGGTGCAATATCGAGCCATTTTGAATTACCTGCCAGTCTCTTTGAAGGAGAAGCGTAAGAGCAATTTCATATCGTATTTCAACGTCGTAGTTTGTAACATATTTTAAGTTAATTTAACCTTCTCAGTTTTAGGAATAATGTAGTTGTATCTTAATTTTACTAAAAAGTAAACAGGCAAAATTGATTTGTTGAAAATGACAATAGTACGGTGTATCTGAACTCTTGTCAGTGCAGGTTCAAGCTCCTCTCAAACTACAATCCACATTTGAAGTGTGGCAGTTTTTCCGTGTACTTCCGGTATTCTTTTTTCATGACGCAATGCAGCAGGATATTTACCTCAAATACCTACACCCTTTGGTTATTAACTGGAAAACGTAGCATGTGCCATAGAACTTCCTTCAAACAAATGGAAACGTGTTTACCTGTCTAAATCTCCTACTACGTATAACCTTTTTTAGTGGAAGTCCCTGTATAATATTGCAAAAGTATTGCAATGGGTCAAATATACCACCAAGTTTAATCACAAAGCACGCACTTACGAATTACCTCGTAGTGAAATTATCAATTAGATATTAAATATATTCAAATATTTTTAACAATATTGAAAACCTGGCCGCCACCACATGTCGCTGGAAAAAGTATTGATTATGGCGTAAGACACCAAACATAATAAAACCGAAAACATCAATCAACTATCAATATACAGTTGAACCTCTTTATCTCGAAGACGTCGTGACTAAGCGAAAATCAAGATAAATGGGTATATGAAATGCCTGCTTACTCCATTAAAAAACCCTTTACGGATTTTTTCGTGGTAAACTAAATTCACTTTTACTAATTTTATATTAAACAACCAATACTATGGAAGTAAGGTTCGATAACTCCTTCTGGACACCTGGTCACACCCCGTTTGTGATTTGCAATGGTTCTTTGTGTTGAGACGGCTGATATATTTCATTTGTCCTATTCTTATTGACTTATAATATCATTGGTACTTCAAAATACTTAGAATGCATATTGTTCAGCCACAGTTGTTGAGAAAGCTTAGAAGGAGGCACTAAGCCTTAAGGCCTTAAACTACAGCAAAATGGTAAGTATTGAATAAAAATGCCACACTTGTTTACATAAAATGTTATGTTTTAGTTTATAGTTTTACAATTAAAATCATATATTGGTCAAACTAAACTTCGGACAGACATTTATCAGATATATAGATGGAGAGCAAAGAAAAAAGAATATCGTACTTTATGCTCAGAGTTTGTTTTATAATCTCGACTATACAATAGTTTTGTTGACGTTTCTGTTTAGGAAAATATTGTTTTCTATTTCCATTCTCATAAAATTGGGTCAAATTAATATTTTTCTTATTATTATTTGTGTAGCTTTGAGTCCTATTGCAGACTGACTGTAAATTACTTTCTTTCATCAGAAAGACTGACGTGTACACAAACTCGTACTACCTAAAGCCTTACTGCCGAATTGGTCCATACATCATTGGAATCGTTACAGGATACTTGCTGTACAAAACAAATTGTAGAATTAAACTTAATAAGGTTAGCAGAAAATATACTAGTATCTCTCTCTCTCTCTCTCTCTCTCTCTCTCTCTCTCTCTCTCTCTCTCTCTCTCTCTCTCTCTCTCTCTCATTTTGAAAAGTTCGTTACTGTCAATTAGACCATCAATTTAGCTCCAATTTATGTGATATGCATATTTTCTAAAGAAAAAGTGGTATCATACAAGGCCGAATAATTAATTGAATTGAATATCAAAACCTGTTTTATAGTAAACCTGTAAAATAGTGACAGTCTTAGCATTTGAAGAATTTAGAATCTAAATGTTGTCATCAGTGCGGAATATTACTTTAGTATAAGATTATCTGCTTGTACCTCATACTACTTAAAGCTGAAGTATCTCTTACTTAACATTAAAATTTCAATGACAATTATTTTCTTTACAATCAAGTAAGACAATCTCTGTCAAAGTTCTGATAAATTTTGCTATTATTTTGAATATGTTTTTCTTGAATTAGATTAAAGCCAAATTCATTGATTACATTATGAAGAATAATTACCAATTATTTGAATAGATAAATTTATACTCTATTACCTGGAAGCAGTCCATTCAATTGTTGTTTGTTTTTCAGTACATCAATTTGTTCTGCTGGCTATTAGCAACATTCCTTGCTTTAATCATATTGTACGGACTTTACGATACGGATCAATCCCAGTCACTGAGTACATCCGTGGCCGCTCTTTACAATGCAACACATAGAACGGTATGGGGACTATGTGTATGTTGGGTCATTTTCGCATGCGCTACCGGAAATGGAGGTAAGTGTAAAAGGGTCTTTAGTATTTTGAAATACAATATATGTAGAAATTCAATACAACTTTAAAGCTTTGTAATTTATTCGTTCTTAATACATGTACTTGTTTATCTTGAGCCAAATGTGAATGTTTAAGAGTTCTTACGAAATAATTGCAAGATCGTTTAGAGAAACATTATTTTATGACAATGAATTAATGATGTTCATACCCAACAACTGATAACTGATAATATGATTTGGAATTGCCTAAGGGATAGTGCAGTTCAAAATGAATATTTCACATACGAGCGCAACGAGCTCTATATAATAGAATGTTTCATCTGGGCCCAAGGCCATAAAACTATTCTCAGACATTTTTTTTTACTCATCTTGGGTAAAGTTGTGAACCATAAATAAATCCTTAGATCACTCTGCTTCACTAACTGAAATATTGAGTTGCCTTTTCGTTGGCGGTTGTTGAGACGTCTGTACCAATTGTGACGAGGATTCACTCCTCACGTATTTCATTGGGACATAAATTCGGATATATGTCGTGGACGATATTTACACTACCCCTTGACAATCTTATCTCAGGTGATAAACTTCTAAAATCGTTTTATGGTCCTTGAGTTTTCATTTTTATTCAGATGAGTAAATTTTTAACTTTTGAGAATAAAATTTGTCTCAGAATTGTTCCTTCTTTATGGTCTCAGACCTTGGAGTTAAGTCCAATAATTTCAGAGTCCTCCAGTGTGTATGGACTTCAAATAGTTTACTACCTGTACACCGCAAAGAATTTTCTGACTGGTCAGAATTCCTTTACAACATGGCTGTTGTAAATGTCTAATCTTATTGTTTGGATTATAAATGTGGTTGTGTACAATATCAACAGCCCGATCCCGCAATGGCCGGATTAGTAACAGACATTTTAATACTCCAATAAAACAATGCCAAATACGCCTTACCTATAATTTTACAACAATTTTAGCATGATTTGAAGCGAGCACCTTATGGTAATGGGTATAAAATGAGCTGTACATACATTGATCCAAAAGACTATCAGCATAAATATGTACCACGTGGATTTCATATACCTATGCATTTAATGTTATATTTCGATGTTACAATGACAAAGCTGTGCTCGCTTCAAGGCAATAGTCGATATTATATTTTAGTCTTAGATCCTACAGTATCATACGCAAAACAGTAGGTTTATTTGAAATGAAGCAGCAAAATGAATGGAATTCATGATCGGTTCAAGATACAACATTGACAATTACACATGATTCATAAAAACACGGCGACGACCAGGGAAGTCAGCAATGGCGTTTTCCACACCGAATTTGACTTTACAGTGTATCTTGATAGTATCTTGCATATATTTTAGTTCTATACCACTACGCTCGCTTCGCTGGGCTACTTACTAAAGAGCTGGGCTCTCTATAATGACAACAGTAGGCTGTGGATTCACCCTGTGCTGTCAAATATATACCAGTATGTTTTAGATAATGAAATGTTGAGTTACCTGTTCGATAGCCCTTGTTGAGTCGTCTATACCAGTTGTAACGAGGATTTATTCCTCACTTATTTCATTTGAATGTGACTTTGTAGTCGCAGCGGGTGTGCCGGGTCAACAGGGGATGCTTACTTCTCCATGGCACCTTAACACACATGTATTTCCAGATGTCCATCTTTGTTCCATGTTTACCAGATTTGTGTTTTGTATCATCCTGAATATTAATGCATGTACTTTGGTATCTGAGCTTTTGTTTTATGTTATATAGGGAGTATAAGGTCATCCAATTCAAATAGTAATTTTGTGATATAAATGTAAATGATATGTATGTCTTATTCCAACAGGTTTTGTGAATACCCTTCTTTCTTGGTCGCCGTTTGTAGCATTGGGTCGCCTAACATACTGTTCGTACTTAGTACATATACTGGTAGCTATGCATTACGTACTAAGTATCAGGACACCTTTATACCTAACTGACGGTGTAATGGTAAGTAAAACGGGGAAATATTCTGAACAAAATTGTAACATGAATTATTTTTATTTTCCTTTCACAAAAATAACAAAAACATATCTATCATAATTTTTATGTTTACTGGAACATCTTTCATACATTACACTACAGTCACCCTTGCATTAAAGGCCACCTCTGTTTGAAGGGCACCTGCCCATAAAATCAATTGAAGCATAAACTTTATTATTTTTTTTATAATGAATAAGCCTAGTTATAAATATCACCTGTCTATAACGGCAAGATATACCTTTACTTTTACCGTTGGTGGTCATTATAGACAATTTTAACTGCATGTCAAAATTCAAGAAATCTCCAAATAGTTTCCGAGAAAATTACGAAAATGTAACTTATGAAAGGTTGTAAGTGACGATAAAAAATAACCAGATAAAGTCAGTCGCAAAAGATCGTAAGTGGCAGATAAGACCATAATTACTTTGCAAATTAAATTTTGAAATAATTGGTTGGTATCTAGGTGGTATATACATCTAATTAAGCTTTTTAATGAAATATTTTTAAATTATCATTGCTGTTTATTATCTATTTTGACTGAGGTACATGTGCAATTTACTGTTACAATATAAGTGTTAGTCTAATTGGAAATCAGTTTTCTCCTGCTATTTAAATGTTTAAAAATTGCAGTTACGACCTTTTATTACATGCATGTGTAATTATACAGTTACAATACAGAGTTCAATACGCCTGTGTGATACGTAACGCCGTATTGCACTGTAGTTGGATACGGAAATTTCGCCGGATCTACTTTTCTAAATATCTGATGGCGTCGTTAAAAGCGGAATTAATTTTAAATTTGTGTACACATACAGATAAATAAGGGACATGTTATAAATACAAAACCACACAAATGTTTCTATCCGTATCATTAGACTGCACTTGATCGTTGTAGCGAATGGATTCAACGAGAGCTACGCTCAAATGACCATCCGCTACAACGATTGCGTGCAGTCTGATGATACGGACAGAAACATATTTGTAAATTTGTCAATTTAATTCCACAGCGTCGATATATTCAATCTCTTAACGATTAACGATCAGTTTTGTTATCAGTGATAACTGTATAGATCTTTATCATAATTTGTTTATCATATGTTTTCTTTTGAACAGATCCACACATTCCTGGCCATTTTAGTGATGACTAACATGGTGGCCTTTGTCACATCGCTGACATTTGAGGCACCAATGATGGGACTGGAGAAAGTTGTATTTCGTCGAGAAAAATCGTCTTAAAGTCTGTATATTTCACAATTGAAACTGAAAAATTTTGACGGATTTTGATATGAACATTTTTACTTACAAATTTATCGATTTTGATTTTGTTACAGAATATTTTACGTTTATATGTGATATTTAATCAATTATATACTGTGACTCCCTTCCGACCATCGGATCACTGGCGAGTTTTTCACCGAGCTTGACCATGGAACATATACTAACAGGGGACACTTGATCCCATACCGTTTGGGATTTGCAACTGTCCTTCATGTTGAGACCGTAGTTATATCCACTATCGTACTTTAATGAATTTGGATTTCGAATATCCATGACACTTCTTCAATATTCCTTTTACTATCTTGCTTTATATCAAGATCATGTGTCATCTTAGTATTCTTATGTAAGTTCCTTACCCCTGTTGAAGACATGTATCTTATGGTCGTAGGGCAATACATTTCCCCTTTAAGACCGCGTACTCATGTGCTGAACTCTAAAGAATTCTATCAAATGACTGAGCGTGATGCATGGAAGACGAACTAATCCCCAGATGAACGTCTAGTGGGGTACTTTGCTATTTTTGTGTCCGTACAGTTTTTACATATATATATATATATATATATATATATATATATATATATATATATATATATATATATAAAGATGCTTTTAAAAGTTGATATGTAGATTCTTTTCCATATTGCCATATTTTGTCGAAATATATTGCATCTCTTTTTGGTTTGTGTTTTTATTTCACATCAAGGAAAAAGATGCGTTTTAACGCAAAGGGTTTAAAAGTAAGTGTAACCAATCGGAACATAGAACTTATTGATACTTTTGTTTTGAAAAAGCATTTGCCTCGCAAGTGAAAGGTTTCAGTTCGATTTCCATTAAAATTTGAACAAATGGTAATGACTGCTCCTTCTTCAAGCGTTTATACAGACAGACATACAGACAGGCACACATACATATATACAGACAGGCAGACATACAGACAAACAGATATGCATAAATGCATACAGTCAAACAGAGATGCATAAATACATACATCCAGACAGATATGCATAAATACATACAGACAAACAGATATGCATAAATACATACATACAGACAGATATAAAAACAGACAGACAGATATAAAAATATTATAAACATAATACCAAAGTTATAATGCTCAAGACGATCGTTTCTGTCAATTAGACTTCATCTGTCGAGCTCCAATTTAAATATGAACTAATTTGCTATTTAAGAGCATCACGGTAGTCCTTTATAGTTATGTTGTGTATGTAGGAGTTGCCGAACATGCATCATTTACTTGTATTGTGGGATTTTTGACTGTCGGTAATTAGCCAGTAAACAGGTTATCGTCGAAATTTATTCGGCATCAAAAGATATAGCTTAATTCTCTCCCGATTTGACATTATTATTACAGATAGAAGTGAAGCTTTAAAAATGTTGTTTCCCATTGTTTTAGACAATACTATTATAGTTTGTAAGACTGAAAGTGTAAATGTGATCACAAAGAGTAGCACGATATCTGGATGGATTAACATGAAACCAGCGAACGTGTCTAGGGTTAACGGGTACGTATATACATACAGTATCTGTTTATTTATGAATCATGTATAATAAATTTCATAACATAAAGTAAAGAGAAAAATAACATTGACATGAAATATTATGAAAGCGACACTTTGTCTTCCTGATTGTGTATGTAGTATTTTTATCATATCTTTTCTCAATCTAATGTTGGTGGATATAAGAACGCCGACAAACACTTATCATTTAGGTCATATGTATATGTTGAGAATATGTTGAATTTTACGTTTACAAGTACAGTATAATCAAAGTCTAATTGTAACAGGGTACTGTTACATGATGTCCCCAAACGGTGGAACAAGTCGCGTGTTGATGTAGCAGAATCCATATAACTTGGCAGGATGGTGTGAACACTTTATTTGCCTGGACGGGATTAAGTTTTAGGTAATAAAGCATAACATTAAAATTACACTGACAAGAGTAATCGTTCCTACTTGTCATCATATATAAGAGAGTATCCAGTGAGGAATAAAACGTTTTTCCCGTGCAGCTTGACATTACCGAAATGTGAATAGAATCGTCCATATGATAATCAAAAGGTTACTCCGCCCCGCCAGCTTATGCATTTTTTACAAACCAATCTGCAAATGTTCTTCACAGGTTTTCAGGAATAAAAGCCATAAGGCTTAACTCGCAATTGATGATACCAGTAAATGTGGTCATTTTTATGACGTGACACACATAGTGTACATCTGCACCAAACCTTTCATCATATGAAGTTTCATTGGAATCCGTCGAGTAGTTTACGGGAAAATGTGCGGAAAAGTTCATCACGGAAAGATAGAATAATAATATATCTGATAATAACAGCAATAAGTCTGCAAACTTCGTTTGGGAGACTTAAGAAGAAAAAGGAGAAGAAACAGAGCAAACACAACATGTCTCCCAAACTTCGTTTGTGGGATATAACGAAGTATATTGTACAATTTACAAATCAATAAATTGAAAGATATCGTATCTCCTCAGGAAACAGTTCCAAATAATTTTATTTGTTTGTGTTTATTTTAATGTACTTTTCCGGCCCGCCAAGTATTTTTTCACTGCCGATGATGAAGTCCAACTAATTTTGATGATGAAGTCCCACTGATTTTGATATAAGCTATGGACTTAGTTATCGAAATGCAACGGTATTAAGTTTTAAGCTTAATCCGAAAGGCATTTGCCCTTTACAAATACCAAGGTCAATCTCTTAAATAATTACTATGGTTCACAATATTATACAATGAGTTGTCTGTAGTACTTCTTGAACCTCTCAACCGATTGTGATTGAGTGAGTTTTATTTTGGTCTGACGTCGCATTTGACCGGTCAAAAGGGAACATTAGACTTGACTGTGGGCTCACGGTGGGTATGACCGGTCGACAGGGGATGCTTACTCCTCCATGGCACCTGATCACACTTCTTGGTTTCCAGAGGTCCGTGTCTGTCCATTTTTACCGGATTTGTATCTATGTCCTGGACATTCTCTTGATTTATACTTTGGTATCTGAGATTATTTATATTTCAAACAGAAACGATGTCTTCAACAAAAAACAAAGTTTTATGCATTGCCTAAAGCGTTGGTGTCTATAATTTAAATTGGTAATAGATCGGTTTACTTCATCGCGACTTAGGCCCAAATTGTGTTGATGAAAAATCATTTTTTTAACAATAAACATTAAACATCTTTTTCACCCAGTACAGTTATTTGTATTAATTAATACAAGATAGAGAACGTTGTTTGGCGTTTATTTAGTCTAGGCAGAGTGTATGTTCATGTACCACGGTGATAGCCCTATATAGGATTGTTTACGGTTCCTACATGCCCTAGAATTTGTTTTGAATCACAGCCATTTTTGGCGATGAAAAAAGTTACTTTACCTGTTCCCTGTGTCATGTTTGGTTTAAATTTAGGTAGGTTCCATAAATGCTTATGTTTAATTTTGAAATGTGTGTTAATACACGTCAGACAATATTTAATGTTGTTGTAGAAGTAGACCGAACTTTCTGCCCCGATTTTAAGCGATGTTTTGGGGAGGGGTAAACTCAGGCACAAAAAAATCGCTTAAAATCGGAGCAAAAAGTTCGGCCTAGAGCGGAAGATACAACAAATAAAATTTAGAACGTTAATTTTGAATTTATTTAGAGGCAGGAAATTGATTTTTTAGATCTACATTAATTTGATTTACTTCAATTTCATATCTGTTAGATAGAAGTAGTTTGATTCCCATGGCAATTTTGCCAAAATAACGACCCATTACTTTGATTATCATTTGGTTTTGTTTCCCTGATTTAAACATTGACAACATACTAGCCAAAATAATATCTTCATTAGAAAGAGACCGCTTTTGTTGATACAGTGAAAGAGTGTCCTACTAGCAAGCAAGATGTTCCGGGTTCGATTCCCGGTACCGGGTAATACCAAAAACTTGTTAAAAAATGTTAGTGACTGTTTTTTTTGGCAAAGTGTTCAACATAAACAGTGAAAGCTACAGGTCCTTTAAATGGCATCGAGGTACCATGCTGCCATGGTACGTGTGACACGTAAAGATCCTTCACTGCGTTGGCGTCAAGCCATAGAACATTTCAAAATGTGTGGCACTTAAACGAAAGCTAGTAACACCCCCATATAAGTGAAAAATTCTTCGCTGGATGTAAAACGCACAAGGCCACCGTAAAGCAGGGAACACTATCAAAATGAAGGTCCGTAGCTTTGTACTGTTTAATTATTGATCCAACACTAGGGCAAAACTTAGAGTCATTGTTAGTATGAGTACATGTTTTTGTGTGTATCTGTTTTCTTTACCTCCAGAACTCATCTCACTTCGTCTTACCTGAAAGATGAATAACTTATTATTTCAAATGAAGTTCACAAAATGAAATACACTGTATCTAGAAAACACAAAGCAATGGGAGAAACGAATAGATTTCTACCCAAATTTGGATTTCAAAATACATGACTGTAACTTTCATAAAACGTAATTGGGGAAAATTTTGAAAGTTTCAAATATTTATAACTTTTGTCACTGAAAAAAGTTTTGAAATCCAATATATATAAAGCATGTCATAGATTATCAAACATGATATATGTTATCTCTTATCAAGTAGGATATTCTAAGTATTAATATTCAACGAATTATTAATAGCGCATCGTTTACACAAAACCTGGGGATAGTATCAATATATGTGTCATGGTTTCTAGGTTTAAGATGTGTAAGTATTAGGAAGTTTCAATTTGATTGTTATTTCATTAGTGTTATGACAAGTTCAAAGTCCAACTACTACGCTCTCTCTCTCTCTCTCTCTCTCTCTCTCTCTCTCTCTCTCTCTATCTCTCTCTCTCTCTCTCTCTCATACACACTATTGTACAGTGACCACTTTGATATCGGGAATATATATATATATATATAAATATATATATATATATATATATATATATATATTTACATAATATATATATATATATATATATATATATATATATATATATATACATGTATATATATATATATATATATATATATATATATATATAAATATATATATATATATGGGAGATGAATAGAGAAAATGGAGATACTAAGGACAATAGAAATATATAGAAAAAGACATACAGAGAGAATGACAAAGTGAAATGTTCGGAAATTCTACGTTAATTGCCAAACCGTGATTGAAAGCCAGATATTGAGTTTAGAACAATATTTAAACAAGATGAGGAGCCTCGATGAATAGATGATGATGATGACGATGATGATGATGGTGATGATGATGATGATGATGGTGATGATGACGATGATGATAATGATGATGATGAGTAGTTGGAGGAGGATGAAGACCAGTTTTTAATCGCAGACGAGAGATCAAAGTTACAATGTACCTGGGTAGAGACCAGCAACATTACACCAGTAAACTGGAAAACTTTCTAACAAAATCAGCTGAGGTTCCAGCGGGACTCAAACCCGCGCTGACGGGAGATGATAGACGTCATTGTTTAAAGCGCGTTGCTCTAACCACTCGCTCTGACTTGTACCACAAATATTATTAAAGTCTACGTCCGTCGTACTGTTAAACCCAAAGCTTGTCAATGTTCAGTTAAATTCTCCTTACAAATCGAAATATGATACAATTACAATTACATACAACAACGCAAAGAAATTTCAGCCATAGTCAGCCAACTTTAAACATTTAAATACATTTCTTTTATGACATATACGATCCGGAATTTTATAGTATTCAAATGTATAGAGTAAGTGTTATAAGCACCTCTAGAATGATAATCATATTGTTAGCTTACACATCGTTGTATTTTAGATGCATTATTTAAAAACACGAATAAAATACGTAAGCGCAATCAACACCCATGTCCGTGATATAAACATGATACAGTATACAAAGTAGATTATGTACCAATACGGACTGATCTGGAGAGATATGAAGGGGAACAGGTGTCAGGGATGAGTTAATGCATTCGGCTGACTGGTAACAACTGTCATAAAACCGAGGTCGTATAGCGTCAGTTGAACTCCAAGAGTCCGAAGTCACCAATTTACTCAATACTTTAGCTCAACTTTTATTTCATTATTTTGACTATACAATCGTTTGTAAAAATATTGGGTTTGAATGATTAGGAAGCATATTATTTATTTTTTATATAAATTTTTGCGTCATACAAATGATTTTCCTGTAAAAATGAATTAAAATGTTTAGTATGGTAGTCGAAATATGAGTACGTACTCAAACAATATATTTTAATATTTCTGAAGTTTTCTTCAGATGAGCAATTATTTTTATCGTTATTTATAATTATATGCCGTCAATATATGAATATGTCCAATTACAGAATAAATTTCGCGTGTTTGTACCTTAAAATCATGAAAGGTTAGTCGAACTTTTGTACTTAGTAAATTGGGTGACTTCGAACCCTGGTTTTAATCAGTATAACTTTTACCGAGTCCGTCAATATTTCGAGTTGCAAAACATGATGATAGCGTACCGACCGTGAACTATTTACTTAAGACATTATTTTGATATTACTGTAATAACAACATCAACTGCTTAGGATTCATATCAATTTTACATAAGACATAAATAGTTTACGTAGTGTATTTGTACTGTTGAAGTAACCTAACAAATATCATATACACCTGATATAAGAGTCTGTGATGACTTTGATATAAAGGGGTATAT
This sequence comes from Atrina japonica, assembly GCA_030159075.1. Classification (NCBI taxonomy): domain Eukaryota; kingdom Metazoa; phylum Mollusca; class Bivalvia; order Pterioida; family Pinnidae; genus Atrina; species Atrina japonica. Next base: position 917,293 of record BROG01000233.1, on the reverse strand, counting down.
CATGTGGATACGATATTTACTTCATTATAGAAACAACTATGCATTAAAGCTCTGGACCCAGTTGCACGACAGGTTGTTAAATTTAAAGTGACGTTAACCAATGTAAAACCAATGGGTTAACAGTAGATTAAATTTAACAATGTGTTGTGCAACCGGGTCCTGGTCGATACCATTCCATAACAATCGAATTTCAAACAGCTTAACCTGAAGCCGACGTCACAATTCCAGTTAAGAATGATAAATGAATAGCAAAGGATATTCGAAACTCCAAGTCTATTGGAATACGAGACATTAATTCGATATAACAATGTTGTCAACAGAAAGAAAACATGCATATCTTGATTGGGATGGGACCAGGTGTCCGGAAGGAGTCGGTGTCTCTTGTTAGCAATTCACACCCGTTGCAAATGTTCAGTGGAAACTTTCGAGTTTGAAAGGTCAAGTTCGCTGAAAGGGTCATCACTCAGAACAATTCACATCATGTAGAAATTGATTTATCTTCAAATCTGTTTTGGATACGTCAAAGTTTTTGTAGCCTTCTGACAATGATTTTTATTTATATGATACGACACCAGACTGTTAACACACACGAGTCTGTTAATGGCAAATTCATTTGTGATGGAAACGATTACTTGCTCATACAAGTTCTTGCTGCGAACATCGCGCTTTAAACAACGACATTTCTCACTTCTAGCTAACGCGGGATTCACTAAAGGCTGCATGTATGAGAAAGTCAGTCAATTTAATTGTAGGGCTGAAGTCCTCGTCTGGGTACAATATATTATAATTTTCACATGTTTAACCAACAGCCTTTGTCATAAAAAGTGTTGAGGATGTTATAATATACCTACAAAGCATACAAATAAAACCCTCAAAATCATGCTAAATAGTGTTCCACATTTATTTTTGTGTCACCTGCAGTTTTAAATAGAGCATATAGCAATTGACTACGCAGTAGAACTTGTAACTTGGAAATTAATAAGTTATGTGCCAACAGGCGATATTGCTGGAAATAATACATTTCAAACGGGAAACAAAATACAAGAATATTGAAATGTAATCGGGAAGGATATTCACCCCCTCTTTAAATAAAACTCGGATATCAATTCACGGAAACTGCTCACATAATGTAACAGTTGTTTTTGAGATTTATCATGTTCATAATTAGAAAAGATTTAGAAATGGGTCACTAACTCTGAAGTTAATATAGAATTTGACAAGTGTTCATTTAAAACCAGTTAAAAAACTGCTCCGTGTGCATTGATACAGGCACAAGAATGTAAACAACTTTAAACACTTTTTCACACAGTCAATATATGACTTATTAGAGCGTTCATAGTTTCGGTTGATGGATGGTGTAACTATAAAGGCGAGACTTATATTTGTATAGAAATTTGGAATCACGTGACCATCCTGTTCCTCGGTTTATAAATACGTCTAGATTTACAGATATTTTAGACGACAGAAACAGGTATAGAAAGACGTACTTCTGGTAAGTTCATTAAATACTTATGTTAATCATTTAATCAAAATAGATCAGTAATGATGTGAGTCTTGGAGCTACTCCTAGTTTAACACTAATGGAAACAGATAAGGATTAGAAATAATTATGGTATTTAATTATTATTATTATTTTTTTTTTTTTTTTTTTTTTTTTTTTTTTTTTTTTTTTGCCATCGTGGTAGTGCAGATTTTGTTTTGTGGCTGTGTTGGTGTGTTTTTTGCCGTGGCGTTGTGTGCTCAATGGGCGCTTTTTGATTTTGGGCGTGGGCTTCTGTTGTTCCGATTGAGTAATTATGCGGTTTCTTTTAGCCATTATGGAAACGTAATCATATGTACAGGGGTTTAGTGTCGGTCGGTTGTTGTTTGGGGGCGTATGTGTGTGTTAATGCTCGGGGTGGGGGGTGCGGGGTGGTGTGGGGGTGGGGGGAAGGGTGTGTAGATGAGGAGGGTGGGGTGGGCGGTTGGCAGGGTGTGGTTGGTGGGGGACGAGGGGGGGCTGGGGATCTCGTCCGTCTTGTGTGCTTATTTTTTGTTAGTATGGTGATTGCTGTCGTGGCGTTGAGTTGTGGCTGATGTTCTGTGTTAAATTAGATCAGTAATGATGTGAGTCTTGGAGCTACTCCTGCGGAGGGGCTTTGTTCGTTTTTATGGTTTAACACTAATGGAAACAGATAAGGATTAGAAATAATTAATGGTCAGGTTTTAAGTCTCTTCCGTTCGGTGTTTTCTGTGGGTTTTGTCTCTGAGCAGTGGCGTTGCGGCCGTTTTATTATTATTTTTTTTTTTTTTTTTTTTTTTTTTTTTTTTTTTTTTTTTTTGCCATCAGATAGGATTAGAAATAATTTATGGTAATTTAATTATTATTATTATTTTTTTTTTTTTTTTTTTTTTTTTTTTTATTTTTTTTTTGCCATCGGATAGTTTAGTACCTAGAAAATATCCTGCCGGAATCATAAATCCACTTGTTGGAAGTTTATAAATATAAATATTATCTAATGTTTGTGAGAACGTTTAAAAATGAATAAACAACTTATCGTGTGTTAGCAAAATTACCAAAGATGTGATAACTAATTAAAAAAGTGAAAGCGAAGAAAAAAAAACAACAAACAAAATAGTCACATGGTAAAATATTCTTTTAATATCATCGAAAAGTTGTCATTTATCATTCAGTTCGACAAACATCGTCTCAGGAAGCCGGATCCCCGGTATATTGATATGTCAGGTTGACTGCAGAATATACTAAATTTGCTATCATTTAAAACTGTCGTTAACTTCCGCATTTCTTTTTTTATTGCCTTGTTTATATTTCATTTGTTTATTTACCGTCGTAAATCACAAGTATCCTGTCAAACACGTGTTTACGACTACTGAACATTTATCAAATTTACCCAGTATTCAAGCTGAACTTTTATTTATTTTTTTCATGAATTTGATTATATAATCGTGACCGGTCATTAGGGGATGCTTACTCCATTATGGCACCTGATCCCACCTCTGGATTTCTAGTGGACCGCGTTTGTCCAATATCACTAGATGTGTATATGTATCCTGGACATCCTGAAGATTTATACTTTGGTATGTGAGATTTTATATTGTAAACTCCGGGGGTTGAGTGATTAGGAAATATTTCATCATTATTGCATTATGAACATATTAAAATTTGCGTAATACTTATGACTTCCCTGTTAAAAATGAATAAATGCCTTTAATACGGTACTCAACTTACTCTTCAAGTAAACATATGCCGTCAATACTGATACATGTCCACTTACGAAATCAGTTTTGCATGTTTTACCTGAAAATCATTAAAAGTTAGTTAAGCTTGAGTACTGAGTAAATTTGGTGACTTGGAAGATGTCGGTAATCAAGTCCATTTGTAATCACCATTTTAATGAATTTCAACGAATCTAAAACTGATTGTTTATATAGACGTCACAACTACGGTATGAATTCTAATTTGACTCTTACACAAAATGAGAATTCTGCAAATTAAGTGAAATTTATGATAGGAAAGATGATATTTTTTCTCAGTTTACAGAACACATGTGCTACGCAGATTCGAGCACACTAAACCAAGTGATCTATTGGGAAATATTGATTACGGAAATATCAGAGAATCATTGTTTTCATTCTGTGTATCTGTATAATTCATGTACATATTCTTAGTTAAAATCCTGGTACTGGGTTATAACAAAGACTTTTAAAATTGAAAAAGTGCTATAAAAATCACAGATACTAAAGTATAAATCTCCAGAATGTCTAGGGCACAATATACAAATCTAGTGAATATTGGACAAACACGGACCTTTTTGTTTTTGGTGTTTTGGAAATCCAGAGGTGGGATCAAATGTAACTGGGGAGTAAGCCTTCCCTGTTAACTGGTCACACCTGCAGCGAGTCCACGGTCAAATTTAAATGAAATAAGTGAGGAATAAATAAAGTCCTTGTCGCAATTTGTACAGAAGATTCAACAACTGCCACCAAACAGTAAACTGGATGATACCCCACCAAATGTTCGATATACGAAATGAAAGTCATAGGTATTTTTAATCGTAACTTAGGTGCCCTGTCCCGTCAAGCGTGGCAAGAAAAATACCCTCACTGCATTGGAAACAGTCCATAACACATATCAAAATTTGTGGTGCATGTACTTCACTTAAAGCTGGTTACTTAAATATCCATATACACGGAAAAATAATGTTGCAAAACAGCAATAAAACAAATATATCATTTGTTACATAATAGTTTATCCGTTTAGGTTTTTGTAAAATAATAAAAATGTGATCTTCTGAGATTGTTGGGTTTTGCCACGAAAACAATTAAATGCGCCTCCCCCTTCTCTTCAAAAAGCGTGAGAAAGACATCCTACACCTTCATAATCATACAGGTAGAGTAACAATGATTCGTCATTAGAATTTGATGCCATTTTCAGTTTTATTTTTTAAAAACCTTGAACTATTCCCTTTCGCCTTCGGTTCTGGAGTCGGCCACGGATGCGTTCCGATTTTAGACTTCAATCTATATATCACGTGGATACAACTTGTATCCATGTTAAATACAGTTGTAGTTCACAAGTAAAAATTCAAATTATTCGTAAACAATTTGAATAGCTATAGAAAAACGCTTAGAGGAAATTAACATATTCTAGGTCAAAGATGAATTACTTGATCTCGGTTCAAGTATTTGTAAAAAAATAAACGTCAAAGCAATATAAGTTGTCGTCTGCTCACATTTTACCCGCCTATTTTATGCAATTATTATCTAATAAAGAGATCGCCTAATGATTAAAAGTACAAAGGCATGCATCACAATTAACTCACCAATCGGAACTGTATCTTTCGTCCATTATCACGCTGATCACTGCACATTATTCTCGGTATTATATATGAGGATAACCGAGAGTTAAAGGAGAACTCGCGATATGCAATACATATCCGTGCCTCGAAAATGGAATCGGACGTAAAAAAAGAATTATCAAGTGCGCATAGGTAATGAAGCTTCGGATAGAGGTCGTTTCAGCTTCAACAAATGCACCGAGTGATTGACCTTGATGTCACTTGCATACCAAGAGTGTAATTATTCAGAGGGGAAAACAATTAAACCAGTCTAAATTCACATTAATTCTTGGCCTTTATCAAGTGAAAGACGACAAAATCTATATAAGTCACATGCTTTCAAAGCTGGATAATTAACAGCTGTTTTTTTTTTATTTTATTAAAATAGATTAGAGATACTTTGACAATATCCTTGAACAGCTGGAGATGACAGCTCATATTGCTTGAATGATTAATCTAAGTGCAAAAATGGCGTAATACTAAAGTGTCAAATGCAGAGGACCTTAAAATTTGTGTTACATAATGTAGGTGCGCGTGAATGACTTGTAAAACACACCGCTTCCAACAATACTTCCTTTCCTTCGTCAGAATATAAAGATATAAGGATGCAAGAAAAAACGAAATTTATATATATATATATCTATATATATATATATATATATATATATATATATATATATATATATATATATATATATATATATATATATAAGTATATATATATATATATAAGTCGTATATATATATATATATATATAAGGAAACCAGCGCATGCTCATTGGCCCATAAAACGTACAGAAGGTATATTATACAATATATAATTTTTGCTTTTACTTAAATTTTAATTTACGTGTTTAAGAAATCACCTGAGCGTTTCAAGTCTAAATTAAATACTTGTCGACATAACACACTTTCACAAATTGTCAAGATTTAACGCTTTTCAGTCGGTTTTTTAGAGAAACTCGTGACACAGTTTAAATGTTATTCTTAGATAAATGATAGTCAAAATAAACAAATGCTATTATGTATTTTGTGTGCATAACGCCCTGCCATCTCATGAATAACAAGTGTTTGTTCTGACATTTTCGTCGTAGAGTAGGATATCCAAGACTCTGGTGGATTCGAATGTACGACGTATCAAGTCGTAAAAGTAAAATGCACTGATAACTTAAAGGTAGGACGTTTATATTCATTAAATTAAAAGTCGGTTTTCCGATTAAATGGAAGTAAGGTTTAGAGACTTTGATGTCAGTTTCATGAGCAATTTCATTACTGCATTAAGATTTAATATATATTTCTATCTTTTCTTGCTTTATCATCGTTTGTAATGAATTACTATTTGATAAAAGTATTTTATATTACTTTTTTTTTGTAAAAAAGAATACATAAGTCATTCGATGTGTACTGTTTATCTTGGTTATATGTTTATTTTAATGCTATTTCTGTCGCACTTAATTGCTTTTTTTTATGGTGGGTGGTGGCAAGTTTCAATAGCGGATGTGAAAGCCGGGTAACAATTTACATAAAAAAAAAATAAACTGGTCTCCTGCAAGTAAACTAGAATACTTTCTCACATAATTAGCTAAGGTAACATTGGGCACCGATTGGAGGCTCGGGATATCAAAATTTAAATCTTCAGGATGGATGCCCAGGATACATATACAAATCTGGTGAATATTGGAAAACACTGTCCTCTTGAAATCAAAACATGGAATCAGGTGTCATAGATGAATAGGCAGACTGTGTCGCAGAGTGAGTGTTCTAACCGCAAGAACACGCATAGCATGACTATGATGCGTTGTCTGTTTATTCATTTGATGTAGCTATAGTAATTTCCATATAACCTAGTGGACTGAAGTATATTGAACCATTTTTACCTGGACGAGTTTAAAGTTTAAATGATTAATGAAAACGACATTAATTTTACACTGAGAAGAGTAATCGATCTTACTTTTTACCATATGTATCATGACTATCATGTGATCAATAAAACGTGTTGCCCGTGATACTTATCATAACTGAAAGGTGAGAAGAGTCATATGTATGGTAATCAAAAAGTTATTCTGCCTCGCCAGGTCATGTAAACTGTACTATAGTACTATTACAAACTTAATTGTTTCTCTTTAAACAAATAACAAAACATTACATCTCACTCAATCGCACACAATCCACTTATAGGGCTGAAAATGATATGTGTTTTACAATTGTTTCTACGTCATGCCATGAAATTCTCACTTATATGACACAGAACTGGGTAATAGGAACTGCCATGAGTGTTGATAAACTGCCATGTTTGTAGATAAACTGTCATGAGTGTAGATAAACTGTCATGAGTGTAAACAAATGTTTGAGCTGATAAAAAAAGTATGAATGTATTTCCGTGTGACAAAAATTAAAACCTAAATTTTAGGTCAAAATATTTATAGAGAAAATTTGTTTAATAAGTTCTCAGTTTGACACAATCTCTGAAATCTTTCTACGGTCTAGCATTGAACCCTTACAAGTCAACAAAGCAATGACTAATTAGTATTAATGATGCTGGACAAACAAAATATTTACACAGAAAATGTTTGGTTTGCAGTCACTTCAATATTCTACGCTGGCGATTGAAATACCGCACGTCCCTACTAATTATATGGATATAGTAGCTGGTATATAGCCTTTCACTGTGTATTTTGGTCTGAACATGTGAAATAAGGCTTCATTGAATTATTGTATAGGACAATTCGATTTGACCCAAGTCAACTCATGTTACCTCCAGTTTGAACTCAATCGGAAATCGTCCTGTGCATTCTCAATACGATAAATAAATAACAAAGATGTAAGAAAATACAAAACTTCAATAATGAAAGAAAACTATCGCTAACAGATTTTGCAAAAAATAGAATAGTTAAATATCTAACTGCCACAAAAATCGAGATATATACGGGTGATTAGTCTGCACGATGGAGTGAAATGTTGAGTTGCCTTTGCGTTGGCGGTTGTTGAGACGTCTGTACCAATTGTGACGAGGATACACTCCTCACGTGTTTCATTGGACTTGACTGTGGACTCACGGCGGGTGTGACCGGTCGACAGGGGATGCCTACTCCTCCATGGCACCTGACCCCACCTATTGGTTTCCAGAGATCCGTGTTTGTCCATTTTTACCGGATTTGTATCTATGTCCTGGACATCCTATTGATTTATACTTTGGTATCTGAAGTTTTTATATATTGTATTACTATAATACTTCCGTACTTATGATAAAATTCAAGTTCGTTGTCTAAAATGAGTTGCTGCTTCGGAATTTAGGTCAATGCATAATAAATGTGCTGACAGAATAACCCGATACTAATATTTGGCCACATTTTCTGTCTTTATTTTACAGCAATACCCATCAGTTTTGAATGATACAAAAACTACGATTTTGAGCGACGCTAAGACTTTATACCAGTACTAAGGATGCATTGGTCTAGTAATAATAGAATCTAGCTCCACTTGTAAACTATCAAATTCCTGGATCAGCAATTTATGACAGAATTCTGCAGTACCGATAAAAAAAACTAGATCATTGTAGCCTAGATGCGAGAATAAGTGAACACTCATGTCTACATATTAAGGCCGGCTTGGCCTCATATGTTTGAATTTATTACCGAACTTTTGGAGACGATGCACGTATATATTTAATAGTAATTGAATTTGTATTTTCGATACTCTGCTGTACATAATTATTCGAATACGAATTTAAAAGTTAAAATATGTAAATTAGCTTAGTATGTGACATGCCGTGACAATTTGTTCACATGTTTAGGTTGCTGTTGTTATGCATTCTGTTTTGATGAATGCATGTTATCGTGTTCCTTTTGGATTTGAATGATCACGTGAGGATATTAATGTCTGAAGTTATTGTACCTAAGATCATCAAAGTAATTGCGCATTATAATGTCATTGACGCATATTGTGTTTCAAATAACTATGTCTCCGTTTAGTTCTGGCATTGTCACTAGATAGAATCAATGCATAACTACAAAAGTAGGTAAGATAAAGAAATGGTAACAACTAAAAAAAACAGCTGAGAAATATAGTCCGTCATTGTCATGTTAAGTTTGTATGTATTTAATTCATCAAATCTACAAATAAATGAATTAGAATAGTCTAAATGTGTCCTTAGGGGTGAATGAGTTAAGTACCGGATATTACAAATACGCCATCTTTCCTTTTACTGTTATGATCAAATACCGATTTTCAACTATTTTAGAATATATAACAGCGGCCAATCACTCGTTATTGGAAAGAAACATGGTTAAAAAGTATATTGTTATGAATAATAAATTTTTCTAGATGTGTTTGTGAGCTTCGATACAAAATTATTATTGAGTCAAATGTATACGGGATGTTTAGACAGAGATAACAGAGGGACCAATGAGACGTTACAAACCTACGTTTTCTGTCTGATTATGTGTCTATTTCTCTGTTTATCTGTCTGTTTATATGATGTTCTGTTTACGATATATTCCAGCTCTTTTCATACAGTTGTTGAATTTTAAATTCAGTTTAGTAATATTTGCACTTTTTTAAATATTCAATTAATCTGAAAAATATCTGAAACTGTAAGATTTGCATTTAAAATATTTAAACTGTTGTTTGCGATAAAAAAACAGAACTAAAAAGCCTGTTGTACCCCATGTTAAAACACGTGTATTATAAAAACTTTTACAAATCTAACTATCAGACTGTATCCAGTACATCGCCTCTAACGTTGATTGATAGTAAATATCAGCACATGTATCAGAGAAAATATGTATAAATTTACATATAATATTCATATCAGGTATTATATATATATATATAAATAGAAGTGTGTGTGCGTGTGTATGTGTGTTTGTGTGTGTGTGTGTTCTGTATATTTTTTTCTATAATAATTTATTATGTTTATATAGGATTCAGTCGTTCCAATTTCCAAAATACAAAACTTATATATAATAATTGTAATGCATATTTTGATATTTTTAATTCTTTCCTCAGGTTCCTGGGAATCATGGATGGATCATTTAGTTATGTCCACCTGCCGTTTTGTAGCGCTTATAGATATGAGAGCGTTTCCGATATAATGTACAGAGAAGTTGAACGAAACAAAGATGCCGAGGCATTCGTACACTATAAACACGACCGTTCGCGTGAGTCCATCACGTTTAATGAACTCAAAGAAAAATCGACCAAGCTTGCTCGCTACTTCGTATCATTAGGAATAAAACGAGGCGATACAGTGGCATTGTTTGGTGCCAATTCAATACACTGGGTCATTGCACAAATGGGGCTAGTTTCGTCCGGTGCTAAAACCATATATGTGAACATTGCTACGAAGGATGTTACAAGCGTGTGTGATATATTTTCATTGGTCGATTGCAAGGCATTTTGCGTAGACCCCGGGATAAACGGGGAATACCGTGATTCTTTGTCTAAGATGCTAACTTTTATGGAGACACAAAAGAACTGCATCAATCCCAAAGACAACAAGCCAAACATTTTACTCCTCGCACCTGACGAGAAGTTTGAATCTTATCCTGATTTAAAGAGAATTATTGAAACAGATGTATCAGACGACATTCAGTTGCCAGTCTTATATCCAGAAGATACAGTGATCATTTTGACAACTTCCGGTAGTTCAGGGAAGCCAAAACTTGTAGAACATACACACTTTAATGTGGCAAATCTTGACATCAGATATTCCTATCAACTAAAAGAACAAGGTGTTACAAAAATCTTTAACGATCGGCCATTCGGATGGGTTGGAGGATCACCACTTGGAGGTATATGCATCGGTCAAACAAGGGTGTTTATGGATACTTCGCTGTCATTACGTGGTGATTCTACGGAGTACATATGGAATATCATTCGTTTCGAAAAGTGTCATTCGGCTGTTCTTTTGCCTTATTTCTTGGATGATCTGTTGAATATGGAAGACAAGATCCTCGATTCATTTAAACTTAAGACAATCATTACTGGTGGACAAATAATCAAAGGGAGATTACTCCAAGTTATTGGGAAATTTGTAGAGAAAGTCGTTGTATCTTATACATCAACGGAAACACTTGTCATCACCGTTGTAGAATTAGGTGGCGAAAACTGGGATGAAACCGTTGGAAATGTAGGGACACCAGCTCCAGGTGTAGAAGTTAAAATTGTGGACGAATATGGACACGTAACCAAACGGAACCAGAGTGGAGAAATTTATGTCAAAAGTCAGTATATGTGTACGGGTTACATACATAACCCAGAAGCAAATAGGCAAGCTTTTTGTGCTGGGGGATGGTTCAGAATTGGTGATACTGGATTCATATCGAAGGAAGGAAACATAATTATTCAAGGTCGAACAAAAGATATTATTTCTAGAGGAACGAGAAAAATCATACCTGAGTCTGTTGAGGGTATTATTCAGCAAATGGTCGGGTTGCGAAATGTTATAGTACTAGGAGTACCGGATGATCGTTTGTATGAGGAGGTATGCGCATGCTTCATCGCGGAAGATAACTCTGACATAAAACCAGAAGACGTCGAACAATATTGCCAGAAGGTATTCCTCAGTGAAACAGCGGTTGATGGTCTTGGTGAAATGCCAAAGTATTTTTTGAAATTCGATGAATTTCCTAAACTCCTAAATGGAAAACCTGATAAAGTAAAATTGAAATCCGATGCTGTTGCGAGACTGTTTGAAAAGTGAAACTATCAACAATCCATATAGAAATGTATCTTTTTTAAGTACTGTAAATCATAGTTATTCATATAATTTCTAATATTCAAAATAACATGAACTAAGGCTGGAAGTGAGCGCAACTCTTTGTTTTACAAATGCGGGAAAAGCAATCATTGGGAGTCTATTCGCTCTCACATGATCAACACCTGTCGTCACAAGTAAATTGTGATGTCGAATATTTAGAACATAAGCACTTCCGTAAAAATATGACCATAGAAAGTGTCATAAACGCCTGATTTAAGTAGTGTAAATGGTGAAGCATCAGATTGATGTGGTCCATCATCGGCTATCTTGGTTGGATAATATTTTAAATTCTACAGCATCTGACACAGTCCTGTCACTCGTCTATACTATGTACACGTTATATCTATGAGTTCGCTTCGCCAACGGCCGTTCGAGCTCCGCTCACTATTACTCAATTACGTGGTGGTGAAATAAATTCAATTACATGGTCATCCTGTCGTCAGATGTCTGTAATTTACAATTTGTGCATATACAGATTATGTGATTATCTTAAATAGAAACATTATAAGTGTGACGCAAAAATTTATGAAGGAATGATGGAATATATTGATATGTTTCCTAATCACTCAAACCCAAAAGATTTGCACCGATTATATAGTCAAAATAATCAAATAAATTTGAGCTTGAGTATTGAGTAAATTTAGTGACTTGGGGCCCGGGTTCTCTAATCTACCATTAAAAATTGTATGCCGCCATACGACTGAAAAATAGTGGACTTAATAAACTCTTTGTTTTACAAATGCGAGAAAAAGCAATCATTGGGAGTCTATTCGCTCTCACAAAATCAACACCTGTCCGACAAAATGGCGTCACAAGTAAATTGTGATGTCGAATATTTAGAAAATAAGCACTTTCGCAATAATATGACCATAGAAAGTCTCATAAACTGAAAAATTGTGGACTTAATAAAACAAACAAGAATGTCATTAATAGCGTGGCTCTTGAGGTACAACGTCTCCCAAACACATCTTGCTTGGTCTTTTGTTTCTGTGTGGGAAAATGAAATACTACCGAGATAATACAAAATAAAATAGCTTACGGGTCTAACCTTCATATGTCAAAAACATTTCCTATTCCAATATGAGTTGATATACAAAAATGTATCTTCTTACGATTCCGTAGCTAAAGCAAATAACTAGAATTTAACGAGAATGGTGTCTAGTTGGTCCTTTCTACAACTACAGACAACACTTTTAAACAATGATCAACTGATCACATATCTTATTGGATCCTTACATCGCTAAAAAGTTAAACTCTTTACGATAGGGCCATTGAACAACTAGGTGAAGAATTTGAGAAGTGTTCTACGCCACACTCATCAATGTTAAGTAATATGGTGGCGACCAGTTTTTAATGGTTGAGGAGAGAACCCGGCTACAATGTACCAGCGTAGAGACCCCGGACCTTGTACAGGTAAACTTGAAAACGTTCTCAAAAATTCAGTCTAGGTTACAGATGGGACTCGAACCAGTGCTGACAAGGGCCCGAAGTCACCAATTTACTCAGTACTCAAACTCAACAATATTTTCATGATTTTAAGGTAATAACACATTCAAAAATTAATTCTGTAACCGGACAAATTTGTATATTGACAGCATACAATTGTAAATAATGATCAAAATTATTGTTAATTTGAGGAAAACTTCAGAAATATTAAAAATTGGTTTAAATATGTACTCAAATTTTGAGTATTGTACTCAACGTTGTTTTTTTGTTTTCACTTTTTGCATGTAAATCATAAGTGTGATGAACAAATACGTGTCGCAAAGTAAGTTAATAAAACTTAAATCTTTTTTTATGATGTGGCATTCATATATATATATATATATATATATATATATATATATATATATATATATATATATATATATATATATATATATATGACTAACGACTAAAATGACTAACGACATAGACAAACACTCTCACACAAACACACAGACAGACACAGACACAGACACAGACACACACACACACTTGAGAGTAGTCCGTGTCGTTAGTCATTTTAGTGCTTATATATATATATATATATATATATATATATATATATATATATATATATATATATATACAACGCATTAAAACCAATAGCACTATATATCCTAGGGTGTCGGCTCTAAGCAATAATTTATGAAGCACTAAAAGGACTAACGACTAAAATGCCTAACGACACGGACAAAACGATTAACAAAAAAAAAACGAAACAAAAAAAACCCCGTATGCATACACTCTCACGCAAACACACATAGACACACAGACACACACACAGACACATACAAAGACACACATAATTCTGCAAAATGCTTAACTATCATCTCACCATCATCAGTAATAGAAGAAACAATATATATATATATATATATATATATATATATATATATATATATATATATATATATATATATATATATATATATATATATGAAACACTTCCACAAATAAAAATACAATAATAATCTAAAGTACAATAATAGTTTAAAATGAGTAGCATAGTGACATCTAACATATAATGTGTTTTGAAAAACAATACATCTAGACTCTCTTGACCACTGCTCGAACAAGAAAAACAGATGTTCCTAATTTACGTCCAAGTCTCCAGCGGAAATTGGCGTCGGACAGAGAGTGCTCCAACACTACAAAAAATCAATGGGACTAATCCATGTACAACGTGATAATCGATAATGTTTGTGCGGTACTGGTATATCCGATGGTGATGGAATGAAACTTCCCGCTGAAATGACGTTACAGCAGGATATCGTCTGCTAGCTTCGTCCCATTGTATCTAGATACATATTTTTATAATATTTCAATTGATACATGATATTAATACTTCTTTCTGTTTTGAGATGCAGTAATATATATTTCCAGGTACAATAACATGGTTAAAATCAGAACGAAACACACAAATATTTCAACTCAAATTTTCAACAATTTGCACGAAGTGTGAATATATGCCATATGGTAGAACTATACATTGTTATTACCTACCTCTATACCAACATAATTAATTCATATTACATACTCATATCTCATCAGGTTTCATGTTTTCTTTATATTTATATATATATATATATATATATATATATATATATATATATATATATATATATATATATATATATATATACCGTGCGATATATCTGTATATACACCTACATCTTACAAATATTTTCGACTATCCTTTAATGTGTTTTTAAATATTAAATTGCACAAAAATGAAATTAAGCGTTTGCCTAAGTTGCTTTTTCCAAACAAGTATCAGGTGCGTTGATATTTCATTATGGCTATATAAATAAGACACGGTCCGTGGTTTTGTCAAACAGCCCAAACAGCAATCTTGTTATGATTTACGTAATGTGTGTAATAGATCAAATAAAGATACCCAGTAATCTATTCTCTAGTCTATAAAGTTTTTTATCTAGCAGTAGTTCAAACTTTTGTAGGGTGAATACAGAATAATATCCTAAAATAGAATACAGGCTTGAATAACAGAACAAACATGATATAAAAATCTATAAGACAACTTATTCCTAGGCTTATAACTGGATACCTGGAAATACAAATGCTTTCACGACTAAAGGGAGATCACATATTGGGTGATATCCAGTATTTACATATAGCAATATCAGATGTAACTTTCTGAACTTTTCTTTCCAAACATTTGATTTCTATGTTGACATTTTATTGTAATTGTTGTGTACGTAGTCATTTGTTTGTTTAACGTCCCACTCAAGAATTTTTCACTCATATGGAGACGTCAACAAATGCCAGTGAAGGGCTTCAAATTTTGGTCTATGCTCGGCACTTACGGCCATTGAGCAGTGAGCGTTCTTTATGAAAGGCCGTTTGGTCACAAACGGGATGAACTAACGCGATGAAAACT
Organism: Atrina japonica; assembly: GCA_030159075.1. Lineage (NCBI taxonomy): Eukaryota > Metazoa > Mollusca > Bivalvia > Pterioida > Pinnidae > Atrina > Atrina japonica. Next base: position 901,812 of record BROG01000233.1, on the reverse strand, counting down.
TTCACGTTAAAAATAACTTTAAACGCGTTAAAAGTCACTTTTAATGCGATAAAACATATTTTTGCATGCATGTAGTGACTTCAAACGTGAAAGACTTTTCTGTATGCAAAACCATTTCATCGCGTAAGTTTTGCTTGCACGTAAGTTATAATCAAACACTTACATGCAAGATGTATTGTGACTGAGAGGAAACAGCCAATCAGAATGCTTCTTACATCATAAAGTGAACAATCAGAAATGAACTGAATAGGATAATAAGTTAAATTTATTGTAACGATATTTAGTAAACAAAATAAAAATAATCTTTAGATTTTATCTCATAAACATAGATACATATGCTGGGAGTATCTGCACATGTAAGATGTAAAATGTCAACGATGTCTAGTACGTAAAAACGTGGCCAAATGACAGTGTGTTTCGATCTCGGAGATACCCATTTCGGACAGAAAAATATGTCATGTCAAATTAAGTCACCGATATTAAGCAAACGAACAAGTTTATTATTATTGGAATAAATAAACATATTTAGATTTTCAAAAATATATAAATCAATAGACTATGTCGGTATTTTCTGCACAAACTTTTGTTGTTATGCATCTAGCTATCTGGTGCCATTTCATTACTTATAAAACGAAACGAGGCGTCTGATTTGTTAATCTCACCACGTAAGTTCATATAGTAAATTTCCATTCCTAACGCGTTAAACCCTGTTTTGCATGCAAAAACTTTAAAATCAACACCGACAGGTTGAAATATCCTCTTTCAACTTAAAAATCACTATTTGCATGCAAAAAGTATGTTTAACGCGTTAAAGGTGATTTTTAACGCGTAAGTGACCCAAACGGCCTTTCATAGTTCTTTAACGTGCCGACACCTACTGTGACACGGGACTGAAGTTTTTAATGTCTCACCCGCAAGACAGGAAACCATCCTGCCGCCGACTGGACTCACGATCGAGCCAGGCCGGCTCGCGTAGTCATTTGTATTTTTACCACAAATTACACATATGTCATATCCACACTGCCGTCTAAGCGTCACGTCCAGCTGATAAATGGCTAGCATAGTTACTGTTACTTATACGTAGTTTAGTAGTTCAGTTATTATACAATTGCAAATGAAAACATGCAATCTATAAATCCGATTCTTTCATATCCAGTGAACGGACCTTTATATAGTGTTAGAAATATACATTTCGTCTGATGCTACCAGGTATTAACCCTTCAAATCTTGCAAACACATATACTTATTTTGAAGGCAGAGTGCAATTATGTAACGGTCGATACTTAAATGTTTAGTGACAATTTCAAGTGTGGAACAAAGATATGAATGTTGACATCGTCGTTACGACTGATTTCAGATTTTGCACAAAAAATATATTAAAATAAAAACCCAGGTGTGCCATTTTGTCGTGGCAGAAATAAGAAAATAACCGTAGCTCTTCCTTTCTTCTACCACATATTGATTATCGTCGGTTAAATGTGGTACATCACAGAATTGCATTACGATAATAATAACTATGTAAAAAGTAAAGCTGCCAATATATTAACCATCTGGAGGTCCAGATGACAATATAGATATCAGGACAAACGCGAACTCCGGACTATCGAGAAGTGTGACCAGGTGTAATGTAGGAGTAAGTATCTTCGGTTGACAGTTCTCAACCCCCGGGAGTCCACGGTCAAATGTAAATGAAGTAAGTGAAGAATAAATATTTGTCTCAATTGGTGTAGGACGACTATTACATAATAACTGCAAACAATGGCATCTTACCGACCGTAGAATTTGAGAAATGTTGACATTAAACGTTAACAAGATTCCTGATATCCGAGTGAAAACAAAAGTAAGTAGATTGTCCCTATACATGAAAATTAAAATTGCTTACAAACTGTTTCGATTCTTTTATACTTTTGCTACTTGTACTTGATGTACAATAACAAATAAGAGCTATGCACTGGCATAAAAAATCTTACATCCATATATATTTTGTGAAAATAAGGTCACGTCCAGTGTGGTTTTCATATACTGTACATAAGCTTAGTTTTCCAATTTCAAATACAAAAGTGCCAAACTCGAGTTTCTGAGGTAATTTTCACAAAATATATATGAAGTTAAGATTTTTTATAAATGTGTATATATCCTTTTTTGTTATTGTATATCAATCTATGTAGTAAAAATTGAGAACTATTTTTGAAAAAAGCTAATACACCATTTTAAGACGCATGGAAGTGAACTGGAGCAAGAGTGATCCAAATGCATTGATTCCTTGTGACCTTTTACTTAGTGACACGTACCAGGAATAGGCAGCGAAAGAGATAATCTGCTAAATCGACAGAAAGTGTCGATATATATGTGCTTAATTATCCATATAGCTAAAAATAAATGTTAGATCCGACTCTTTTACTGCCAAAAGGATCAACCTGAGTGAGTATTTTAACATAAAATTAAATTTTTAATGTCACTTAAAACATACATCAATACTGTGTGTCTTGCAAAACTTATCTGAAACGGAATAGAACATTATAACAAAGCAAAAAAAATCCTTGACAAAGAATGCAAAATGACTTCAAGGTGTAATAAGAATTTTTTTGATAAAACAATCTATAAACAAAAATAAACAGTTGCATCAAATTTTGACCAGTTACTGTACAAAAGTTTATCTCGACTTAGGTAATGTAAAACCGGTATACTTGCAAAAATTTTATTTAAGCGTAATTTCACGAGAGCTTTCGCTCGCAAAAATAAAATTATCGTCTTATAAAGTATGATAATTGTTTGATTAAAAGGGAATTCAAAATCGCAAAAATATTATCTCGCGAATAAATTAAGAGTTTGTGTTCCGCGAAAATAATATCCCGCAAATATTATCAGATTTACCCTATAATCAACAGATTATCGAATTCGTAGTATAAATGATAAATAATGAGGGAAAAGAAAACTGATCTTACAAACAACATTCTTTATAACCTCTGAACGAGCCATTTTAATTGTCCTATCCACTGTCTTTCTCCGCGGTATGTCTTTCCTTCATCATTATGGTTTCAATCATAAGTTCTGTCTGCCGTCCGCCAAGTGATAATCCATGTAACATTTTGTTCACATCTTCCACAAAGCCCTTACCTTTAATTTCTTCCACGTATTTACAATTTGGGGACCATCTCAAATGTTCAATCCAGGGATCTTTCGTAAGATCTACGTCAAAGATAGAAGTGCCACAGGAAAAACATACGACGCCCAATTCATATGTATCACCAAAATGTCCACAGTCATCGTAGAAACCAGCTTCAGCGAAATTTTGCCTTACACTTTCCGGAATCACGGTTTTGTAAGAATTGAAACGCGATGCTATTGTAGAGTAATAGCGGCCTTGATGTTCCGTGAGACCTAAGTTCTTTATCTCTTCCAGACTGTTTTGAATTTCTTTGAAAATCCATTTATTGTCCTCTACATATTTGCAGTCAGGACTCCAATAAACGTGACTCACCCATGGAACCATCCAGAAATGATCTCGGTCAGCTATTTCAAGGAGTTTTGTCGTTCCATACAATGTCTGGTTACAACAAAAGCAGACGACTGTGTCTGCTGACCCTGTGTATATAAATCCGGCTTTTGCGAAATGTTCTACCCTAAGTGCTGACAGGCTAACTGGCCAGTCCCAGTATGTAGCAAGTCGGGCATCTAATGTGCTGTATTTTTCGACATGCATTTTGTAGTCTGTTAGATAAAGACTCTTTGCGCTATTGTTGATTTTTGTCTTAACCGCCAAGCTGGCATCACCTTTTATCCTGACTCTGTATGTCATCTGATCATAGCATCCTTCAGTAAATCTTTCACTCAATATTTTTTCTGCAAATTTGATGAATTTGTATTGCCAGTCTTGTCCATACTTTTCTTCTATTCTTTTCTGAGTCTCCTCGTTGAAGGAAAACAATATCTTGCTGATTCCAGACATTTTCCCGTAGGACACGATATCACTTAACGTAAGATTACTCCTTAACAGGTTCGGTTCGAATGTGTCCCAATTCAGAAATAGTGTGTTCCGTCTGATTTCCATACCGCATCCGTTCATCAAGAGCCGATGTACATTCTGAAATCCTGTTTGTCCAATAAAGTGTGATAACCCAATTTCCTTACTGTATTCTACAAACCTTGCTTTTCTTTGCAAACTTGAATTGCGCAATTCGTATGCCAGACGGTTGCTAAGATCTATAATCGAATCTCCCTCGCTCGATTCGCTATGTGTTTCACCAAATATTTCGTCAAGGAATTGAAATATTTTGGTCATTTTTCCTTTGTCAGGATAGTAAATTTCCTCTTTGTATTGGCTTTCCTCAGAAACGTCTGTTCCGCGTTGATTTTCTACGTCTTCAGTTACAGTTTTAAGTAGTTTGTGCCACCAGTTCACAATGTCTTCATCAACATCCATGCTTTGGCCTGCCGCTTCGTATTCGGGTGGTATTACGGTATTGTCCAGTCTCAAAGAAATAACGTTATAAAACTGTTTTCCATATCTAGCAAGAAGATACAGACAAAAGTTTCTTTCAAACTCACAGACTGTATCGACAAGAAAAGTTTTAGAAAACAGAAGTATCACGACGCAGGAGCGTTTAATATTCTCCAGATATTGCAAGATTTGGAACTGATCATCGCCTAATAGCTTAATTTGTGATGGTATCACGAGATTTTCGTCTTTAATCATGCATGAGATTTCACATTCAGCAAACTCAGCTTTAATGCGTTTCGCCCAATTTATATCTTCTCTTGAGTGAACTATGAAAACATGGATCGTTTTATGTTCTGGTAGTGCTTGGACACGTATACCACCTTCCGCCATTGTAAATTTAAGCAATATAGTCCTATTTAGAACTAAGTTTTATAGTAATACAATAAAACTACCGATGTGCTATGAAATTTGTCCAACATTGTACTACTCTCCAAGACTATATACCGGTAGCTAACTAGCCTTTAGGCATGAAACGCACGACATCGGTCTGCATCTCCGTTGGCTTGTCTAGAAAAAAGGAAACAGTTTATTAGAATGTAACAAGACGCATATGTGTATTGCCAAGATTAAACAAACGAGATATCAATAGAATACATATGCCATAATTAAACTGAAGGTGTGGTTAAAATTATAAGAACCCGGTATCGTCCTCATCTTCATACTTTTCTTTTCCTCTTTCATCTCATCATCATCATCATCATCATCATCATCATCATCATCATCATCATCATCTATATTATCGCTAATTTTATTCATATTTGAGCACGCTAAAATGTTATTTTATTTACCATATGCCCGGCAAGTAAAATTGGGCGCTGTCATTTGACGTGTACATGTTTATATACACCAATGTTCAATGCCAATGTGATATGGAAGCCATAAGCCTTGCAAAAGGGAATTCCCCATTGGTTACGTCAAAAGATTGTATACATTGTCACGTTACAAAGTTTAACTTCGATACCACAATAATCTATGCATAGCTTTTCAAAGATTATAGCATGTTCATTTTATGAATTGTTTACCGCTTCGTTAGGTAGGCATTCACTAAAAAAGTCGGACAAAAAGGCAGACAGAACAGTAAAGTACACACACAAACACACACACACACACACACACACACAAACATATATATATATATATATATATATATAATATATATATATATATTATATATATATATATATATCTATATATATATATATATATATATATAGATTCAGTAGATATGGAATAACATTCAGGCATTGTACACTTTAATTGGGTTATGTATTCGTTAACTAGTTTGTTTGTTTATTGTTGTTTAACGTCCCACTCAAGAATATTTCACTCATATGGAAACGTCACCAAATGCCGGTGAAGGGATTAAAATTTTGTTAGAAAATCAATTCTAGTATTGGGGAAACTAAATTTACATAAAATAAATTTTAATTTTGAAATAATGTGAAAAAATGTGCTAGGGTTATCCTGTTGTCTGATCTTAACTTAATGTGACCTAATATGATATTAGTCTTTCTATGTATATTGGGGTTAGCTTTTAAAGGTTTATGGCTTCCATATCACCTGTTGACTGTTTGATTTAAATATTAAAATCCATTCTATTGATTCGTCATAGTTGCCATCACAAGTTTTAATATATGAGTGGGCGTTATAGCAGTGTACATTGTTTACACACCTTTCTTACAATCTGGAATATAAAGTCAGGTGTCAGTTTAGTTTTGTTTCATATTCAAGCACCACTGTACAAATTGATATCAAATGAAAAAGGCAAATATATTATTGTCCGATTCACATAAGATGTCAGGGCGGAGTAACCTTTTGATTATCATACGGATGATTCTACTCACTTTTCGGTTATGACAAACTGCACGAGAAAAACCTTTTATCCCTCACTGGATAAATTTCTTATGTACTGTGACAAGTATGAACGATTTCTGTAGTCATTGTAATTTTAATGTAACGCTTTATTAACTAAAATTTAAAAGAAAGAGTTCACAAGACTCCGCCCCGCCAAGTTATTTGGATTTTACTATTGATCACTTCGCAATTACAATATCAATTTCTGATACACGGATAATTTTCTCATAATTAGAACTACAATCCATACAATACATTTTACAAAAAGCAGGTTACAAGTAAATAACAAATTAACCTAATTTTGAAGATCCAGTAGTTCTCGTCTTATATTGTTTGCCTCTGGCAAGTACTTCCCTAGATATCTTAATTCTCTCACATTTTCTACACTTAGTAACTGAATTAATTTAAATACGCTATAGTTCTTGTAGTAATATCCTTTAATGTGTTTTTTCTTATGTCTAGGTATATAGGGCATTGTAAAATAAATAAATTGAAACTCGTCTTCTATTTCATCCATATTACAGAGGGTACATTTTTCTTTCCGATCTTTCAATGTTTGTGAATCTTCAACATTCTATATGTAACCTATGTCCGGATACTCTGAATTTTGTTATTATTTCTCTACAACTATTACTCAAAGGCTTACTATGGTAATACTGAAGGTAAAATTTATCTACAAGGTGAGTATACAATTTCCCTTTTTCCATGTTATTGATTTCAGATCCGATTTCTTGCATGTAAATATCTTTTCTCCTTTGTTCAATTAAGCTTATGGTATATTTAATTTCGTAATATGAATCCCATAAGAATATTAATCCTAGCCTATTCAATTCTGATTTAATGCTTACTATCCATCTATCATTTTCTTCTATCATCTATTCATAACAATTTCCGTTGTCATTATGTAACCTCCATACCCTCTACTGTATCGTCGTACCACTGACCGTCACTGGGATCATAAAGTTCTCCATTCACGAAGAGACGATCTCGCACAAGTTTTACACGCGCACCATACTTCCAAATCTGATTCATGACAGAGATGAGACTTCGGCGCTTTTCAAACATATCGGCCGGGTATTGTCTATACACACGGTATGGTGATCCGGTCAAAACAAGGAGCTCGTGGCAATACAGCCTCGAAGTCTTCTTGAAAAAATAAATCGCGCCACGACTTGCCGATTTTTGTTTCGTTGATGCCTGCCAAATCTATGGACATTTCAGAATTGTATGTCTTTATGTATATTCATTTCATTTTCTAGAAAACATCTGACTTTACCATAGATGTCTTCATTTTTGTATTCCCCTACTAGATTATCAAATATTAAATTCATTTTCATTGACCTGTATTGTAGATCAGTCATTTGTTCATCTGTATTCCTTTTGTCCCGTCTTAGCTGGTCTAAATTTAATGACATGATCTCGATCATCGTTGACTGTCTCGCAATTTCTTTTTCTGCTATTTTGACTCCATCTAAAGTTTGTTTTTCGTATCTCATGTCAGACATTTGCTTCTGCATCTCTTCTAACTGTTTCCTGGTCTTTCATCCTTTCCTGTAATTCCTGTACTATTTCTGCTATTCTTTTATTATCACAATCATATTTATCGGACAAATAAGCTACTGATTTTTCAATATCAATAGTTTTCTTTTCAACCTTTTCTACCCGTACATTTAGATCTCTAACGGATTTCTCTGCTCTTTCTATTTTATGTTGTATTCCACGTACAACATAACAAAAATCATGAATAATACAGTAATATAAAAGTTATAAACTGAAATTGTACAATATAAAGAACCATCTATAATCATGAATATACTAATTGAAATATAGAAATACGCCAACACTAGATTTATGTTAGTGCTGTAGTTTTAGCGACATCGAGGAAAATATTTTACTTGGAAAGAAAAAACAAAATCGTAAAATACCTTCTATCTTAATAATAATAATAATAATAATAATAGTAATAGTAATAAAAATAATAATAATTCACCTGGTGTTTCAGCCATGTAGCCAAGTTTTGACCTGAAGGTAATCAATAGATTTTTGTAGAAATAGGTCTTGGTGCTAAAAATAGTGCCAGGAAACTCCGTTTTCGTTCACTTTCGGTTACCGGGTATAGAACAGCTCGGTTTCTCTCTATTGAACCAGAGAGATATAAAGCCAAAACGTAAAAGTGTTTATAGTGTCTTATCTCGCTATCAGAATTATGTTTGTATATCCGAACATGATACCCTTTCAAAAATCAATAGTTTTCGCTACCTCTAAACTAGAAAAGATAATCTATTTTTCGGTTGATTGAATCGTTATTACTCGTCCTGACACGTCATATATTATGATATGATTCATGCTGTTATCATTGCACAACATTGGTTTATACTTTGGTATCTGAATTTTTTTAACCTATGTCCGGATACTCTGAATTTTGTTATTATCTTACTAAGATAATACTGAAAGGTAAAACTTTATAGTAAGGTCGAGTATTTCAACCTTCCTTTTTCCACTGTTATTGATTTCAGATCCGATTTCTTGCATGTAAGAAATATCTTTTCTCGTTGTTCAATTAAGCTTAAGGTTTTATTGAATTTCGTAATATGGAATCCCATAAGAATATTTAATCCTAGCCTTTTCAATTGATTTATATGTTACATATCTCAATATCTGAATATTTTCTTTTTCATATCTCATTTCACTAACATTTACCGGTTGTCATTATTGTAACCTCCATACCCTCTACCTGTATCCGTCGGTACCATGATCGTACCTGGATCATAAAGTTCTTCCATTCACGACGAGACGCATCTCGCTACAAGTTTTACACGAGGTCCCCATACTTTCACATTCCTGATTCCTGACAGAGATGAGACTTCGGCTCGCTTTTCCAAACTATCGGCCATGGGTAGAGTCTTCATACAACGGTATCATGGTAGATCCGGTCCCAAACAAGGAGCTCAGTGGCAATAACAGCCTCGAAGTCTTCTTGAAAAATAAATCCGTCGCCACCAGACTGCGCATTTTTTGTTTCGTTGATGCCTGCAATATCTATGGACATTTCAGAATTCGTATTGTATATATGTATATTCATTTCATTTTCTTAGAAAACCTCTGACTTTACAATAGATTTTTCATTTTTGTATTCCTCCTACTAGCATCTATCAAATTTTAAATTCATTTTCATTGACCCTGTATTGTAGACTCAGTTAATTTGTTCATCTTGTATTCCTTTTGTCCCGTCTTAGTCTGGGTTAAATTTAATGACATGATCTCGCTTCATCGTATGACTGTCTCGCAAATTTCTTTTTTCTGCTATTTTTTGACTCATCCATAAGTGTTGTTTTTGTATCTCAATTGTCATGAAATTTGCTTTGCATCTTTTAACTGTTTCCTGGTCTTTCATCCTTTCCTGTAATTCCTGTAACTATTTTTGCTATTCTTAGTTTTATTCGTCAGATCATATTTTATCCGGAATCCATATTTTTCTTTTCAACCTTTTTACTGTAATTTAGATCTCTATCACGATTTCTGTACTACTTTCTATTTTATGTTGTATTCCAGTACAATCATAAACAAAGAATTCATGAATAATTACAGTAATATAAAAGTTAAAATACTGAAATTGTACAATATAAAGAACTCATCTTTTAACTAATGATATACTAGATTCGAAATTATAGAAATACGCCAACTACTAGATTTATGTTAGTGCATGTAGTTTTAAGCGAATTGAACCAGAGAGATATAAAGCCAAAACATAAAAATGCTATAGTGTCTTATCTCGCTAACAGAATTATGTTTGTATATCCGAACATGATACCCTTTCAAAAACAATGGTTTCGCTCTTAACAAAAAATAACTATTTTCGGTTTGAACGTTATCACTCGTCCTGACACGTCATATATTATGATATGATTCATACTGTTATCATTGCACAATAATTAAAAAAAGGACTACCACAGCCACAATTTAAAAAAAAGACAAATGAAAGAGCCATTATGTCAATTTCATGTAAGGGTTTTGGTTTTTATTATTTTTTATCTCAGACTTGAATATATGTGGATTTAAAATATATAACATGAGAATTAGAGCAACTGTGTTTTTCTTTTCTCATCTACAAAATTATTTTCATTTGAAATATTTCGTCAGATGGAAATCCTTATGTTCTGGCATTTCATTGATAATGTTATTTTTAAACAACGCATGTTGTATCTCTTTCTTTAATCGACGTATGCGTATGAATATGTAGATTGAATATGGTAGGTTTGTCATGATGAATTTTTTAATTTACTATAAATATAAATACAAAATTTCAACATGGCAGGGTCATACAGAATAGACCAATAATTCATGTTTCAAAATATTTCCCTAAACCTCAGAGGTAATTTAGATTAAAAGCCCCTATATATTGTTAAACAGCTAGTACCCTCCTTTACATTTTAACATCAGATTAGGATCTGTATTTATTTATTTACACCTATTTGCCCTCTGTCTATACATGAAGCTGTGCCTTGTCGTATAATAATCGGTCCGGCCGGACCGATTATGTTAACATTTTCGGTCCGGCCTCCGTCTATAATTTTCGGTCCGGGTAGCAGAGTACCATTATCATGGATAGTAAAAACTGAATTTGATAAAAAGAATTGCAACTTTGACATATCTTATTTTTTTTCAACTCCCATTTATTTTAAACGTGTTAGATCTATATCTAGATATGCCAGGGCGTGCACAACATATGAAGATTTCATATACAGAGGTAAACTACTCACTGACAAATTATTGACACAGAGATATCGAAAACCGCGTTTAATGTCAACGTTCCGCAAGTTTTACGGTCGGTATAATAGTCTTGTTTGCGACTACTCTGTTTCACTAAGTGAAATGTTGAGTTGCCTTTTCGTTGGCGGTTGTTGAGACGTCTGTACCAATTGTGACGAGGATACACTCCTCACGTGTTTCATTGGACTTGACTGTATACTCACGGCGGGTGTGACCGGTCGACAGGGGATGCTTACTACTCCATGGCACCTGATCCCACCTCTTGGTTTCCAGAGGTCCGTGTTTGTCCATTTTTTACCGGATTTATATCTGTGTCCTGGACATTCTATTGATTTATTTTTGGTATCTGAGGTTTTTATATCTACCTATATTTTAATGTTGTTTGTGTAATCGAGAGGTCAGGCTCTGTATTATCGCTGGTCTGATTTTGTTCAGTGCATAATCTCTTTAAGGGGTGTCGATATAACGTGGGTAAAATCTCTAGAATTATTTGTCTAACACATATATATGAAAGTCCGTTTGTGTCACAAACGGGATGAACTTACGCGATGAAAACTAGGTGGAACATAGTAGAGACTGTGTATAGACTCGGTAGATGAAACATCACTCTGTATAGACTCCTGAGTTGGAACAAGGGGAGATTACTTTGTATAGACTGTAGGAATGGAACAAAATGGGAGATTACTCTATATGGACTGTATACACTGAACCAAAGAGGGAGGGTGGGAGTGAAACTGAAAGTATAGGAATGGTAGCCATCATGGCTATGGAATCATGGGATATCTAGTTTCATGGATAGACAAGGAATCCCGGCTAAGAGGGATACTTCATTTTATCGGAAACGAGAGATTGACAAATCTCATGACAGGAGAGTGAACATGAAAGTGTGTACCGTACTCAAAGTTTGCAAAAATGATCAAGTGTGTACCGTTCTCATGTTTCAAAGTTTGCAACGTGTGCAACGTTCTAAGTTATGAAGTCTCAAAGTGACAAAGTGATAAAGTGACTAAAGTGACTAAAGTGACTAAAGTGACAAAATTGACAAAGTTGTGAAGTATGAAGTTGTTCACTTTCATCGTCTCAACAAGTTTCAAATTCAGACAGTGAAAAAAAGTATCAGTATTACTTTATATTGTTTTTTAATACTTTTGTATATAAAATAAAAAATTGAAACACTCTCCAGAGGAATTTTTCTGACGATGTTGACTCTTCGAGTTTCGGATGTAAATGAGCTCTCAGAAGTCTAACTGAACGTATTCTCTAGTTTTTTAAAGTTATTATTTTTAACAGTTTGGATTTCTATCTAATAAATTTTATCGATCAAGTAAAAGAACTGGTGAATGTTCACATTCACTTACTATCAGTTAGACCTACCACTACAGTATAACACAACACATACCAAAAAATGCATACTTTCAGTTGAGGTGTCTTTTCGAATAAGTTGGGTGGCCCTTAAAAGGGCCGTACGATTATTTTCGTTGGAGAAAGACTATTCTACGTCCGACAGACGCTGCAATCGACTGAATCGTTCTTTATCCTCTATCAGTCGCCTTATTTCTGCATCGTGCAGCCTCCAAAGCCTCAAATCCGCTTGGGCCATAGTGTACTGTAGCTCAGGCATCGGGGGTGATGATGGAATAGCTCCTGGCGGAGGATGCCTAGGTGGTGGTGCCCTAGGCTTATAAGGTGGTGGTGGCGGCGGACGGCTTGTCAACGCTGGCTTACGTGGAGTAGGCCTTACAACAGCCACATTTCTCTCAAATGGTGCATCTGTAAAGTTGTTCAAGATGATAACTGATACCAAGTCAAAGCAAAAGTCTGGTTTATATAGAGACTATGAACACGCACACTAGCTATGACGTCAGAGGTCTATTCGGAGTATGAGTTGTTTCATGACTCCTACTACTACTACAACTACTACTCGGGATGTACTCCTCCATGGCACCTGATCCCACCTCTTGGTTTCCAGAGGTCCGTGTTTGTCCATTTTTACCGGATTTGTATCTATGTCCTGGACATCCTATTGATTTATACTTTGGTATCTGAGATTTTTATATTTATACCTTAGATATATACATACACTACTAAAGTGACCATGTATATAATAATACATCTCTCAGTTTCATTACTGGTATTAAAATGGCATATTATCAATCCATATCTCCCGATACGATACAATTAAAGCATGAATTTACCATGGTTGTGGCAGGACCTACCAAATCTGGAAAAACAGAATTTGTAAAACTGGAAGGATCAATAGATTCATTCCCCTCCAGACAAAATTGTATGGTGTTATCGTGAATGGCAACCTGCTTATAAAATCTTACAACCGGAACATCGTGTTCACTTCATTCAAAATATACCTGAGGATGACGAATCTTAGTTTCCGATATAACTCGTCGTCACCTACTTGTCTTTGATGATATGATGGGTAGTAAAGCTCTCGATTCTATCGTAGAAAGGTTTACACGTAAATACATCATCGGAAAACGAGTGTGATCTACATCACTCAAAACTTGTTTGATTGTGCTAAAAAATATCGCATCATAAGTCTGAATGCTCGTTATCTCGTCCTGATTAAGAATCCTAGAGATAAATTTCAAGTGACCAGCCTATCACGTCAGTTAGACCTACACGGATTCTTCAACCCCAGAATACATACTGAACTCCATTATATGGACATCGCTTACCACAGACTGTTTAAGCCTGCACGCGTTACAAACGATGACTCTTCTTTTCTATAAATAAAGGCATAGACGCTTTAAACATTGGCAATGTTCTAAATCACAAAAAAGTTCAGTCCTGTATTCCACCATATTTTAAACTGAAGACCACGCCTTGCACTTCATATAGCTATATACACCTAGCATCGCATCCAATATATTCAATTACAAACAGGTTTTGCAGTGCCTAGATATCAACCATCTTCTACACAACACTCACATGTTCATGTGCTTCATCTCCTTTCAAATACAATCCTATTGGGCATGTCATTACCGGCGACGTTTTTATTGTTGAAAATAAAAGCCTCAAAAATCTTATTTTAAGGGGCCCTAAATACCGGGAATCCCGTTCCTTTAATTGGCGTCAGAATTTCAGTTTAGTTATGGATTCTGTTGAAGATTATGCCAGACGATGGGCCAAACATGAAAACGTAGAACCAGACACTTTGTCTGAATGGCTGAAAGCCATACGATGGTTGATAAAATCTCGTATTCAAAAACTTAAAGGGACTATGAAAACACTTTATCCCTCTTTATTTAATGATCCAGAAGTAATAACTGAACTGGATAGATTGCATGACCAATATGTACTGGTACCAGCAGACAAAGCCTCACATAATATAGTATTTATATGTAAGGCATATTACTATAATTGTTTATTGGAAGAACTTGGGTTTAATACGAATTCTGGAAATCCTACATACACACGTAGCTCACTTTCAAAGGACGAGATCCTTCAAAATCACATGTCAGTATTACGCTCATTTGATATACCTACAACGGATACCGATTTCGAGCTACCACATTTATATTGGATACCTAAACTTCATAAAACCCCATATAAGCAAAGATACATAGCAGGATCCAGCAAATGTTCTACCAAACCTTTATCTTTACTCCTTACCAAGATATTGACAGCCGTTAAGGAGAAACTTCAACAATACTGTACAGTTGCTTATTCCAGAAGCGGTGTAAATCAGATGTGGATACTCAAAAATTCTAAACAGCTTTTAGAAAACTTGAAGGCACACAATTTTTCTCGTATTCACAGTATCAAAACTTATGACTTCTCTACTCTTTACACAACTATTCCACATAAACAATTAAAAGAAAGAATTTTTAGCATCGTAGACAACTGTTTTTTCACTAAAGGTGGTACCCGAAAATTCAAATATATAGTGATTGGCTATCAGGATACTTATTTCGTCAAACACCACTCTGATTCTACAGATAAATACACTGAAGTTTATATAAAAAACATGCTGGAATTTCTAATAAACAATATATTTGTAATGTTCGGAGACGTGGTCTTTCAACAAATGTTGGCATTCCTATGGGAAACAATTGTGCTCCTTTATTGGCCGACCTGTTCCTTTATGCATACGAAGCAGACTTCATTCAGAAACTGTTGAATCAAAAGAAGAAAAAGTTGGCGGTGTCCTTTAATTTGACATTTAGATATATCGACGACGTTTTGTCAATTAATAATGACAGTTTTCATACATATGTCAATGCGATATATCCCAGCGAACTAGAAATTAAAGATACAACAGAATCAAGCACACACGCTTCATACTTAGACATTTTACTTAACATACACACAGACGGGAAATTAGCAACTAAGCTATACGACAAACGCAACGATTTCGGCTTTCCCATCGTAAATTTTCCACATTTAAGTAGAAATGTCCCTCAGTCACCCGCATATAGAGTTTATATTTCACAAATGATCCGATATGCCAGGGCGTGCACAACATATGAAGATTTCATATACAGAGGTAAACTACTCACTGACAAATTATTACAGGGATATCGAAAACCGCGTTTAATGTCAACGTTTCGTAAATTATACGGTCGGTATAATATAGTCTTGTTTGCGACTACTCTGTTTCACTAGGTGAAATGTTGAGTTGCCTTTTCGTTGGCGGTTGTTGAGACGTCTGTACCAATTGTGACGAGGATACATTCCTCACGTGTTTCATTGGACTTGACTGTGGACTCACGGCGGGTGTGACCGGTCGACAGGGGATGCTTACTCCTCCATGGCACCTGATCCCACCTCTTGGTTTCCAGAGGTCCGTGTTTGTCCATTTTTACCGGATTTGTATCTATTTCCTGCACATTCTATTGGTTTATACTTTGGTATCTGAATTTTTTTTTTTATAATAAGACCTACCAGGATTAAACCATGCTTATCACGATGCTACAAATCGACCTCATGGCTATCTCTTGATTGATCTCACATCGTCTACCCCTGATAATCTAAGATTAAGATCAGATCTGTTTCATCCTTGGTATTCGGGAGGAATAGTGTTGTATACACCTGATACGTAGATAGTAACTTTCTCTAGGCCGTCATTTCTCGTATCCCTGTTAACGTAGAATCATGAATCCTTTACCTAAAGCCACCAGTAAACTAGTGACTACTTTAAGAAAATTGCAGTTGGAGAAAGATCCCGTAAGACGTCAAGAACTGTTAGAAATTAGGCAAAGACGCTTTATTGAAATAGTTTGGTATGGGGGGTAAAAAACTTCTGTCTGGTACTATTCCAGTGACCAAACCTACAGCAACGTTAATACAGAGAAATGTTGATCATTTAAAAATCATTGCTGACCCAAAAGCTGATGAAGAAGCTAAGAAACTGCTATCTTAAAACGGGGAGGGGCAGGGTTCTTAGGTGGGGTAATCATTCGATCCCTGTTACAGTGGGCTGTTCGTCTCAAGAAGAAAACTGCACCTAAAAAGAAAAAAAACACACCCTCCTCCTAAGCAGAGAAAGAAGAGCCCTAAGACGATCAAGAGCCCTAAGAAGAAGTCTCCACCTGTAACCAACAGCCCCGTAGCAGGAACTTCTACTACTGCAACAACTATCTTTGGACAACCTATACGTCTACCTGGTAGACCTAATATCAAAATTACTCATTGGAAACAACCTCATATTACTAAGAATAAAGCAGTACTACAGAAACTGAATGCACCTAAGATGTCTACTCCTACTGATACTCCAAAGCAGTCCGTGTTATTTCCCTTATTACCAAAACATTTAACCGCAAAAGATCATCTCAGCTGAATAAACGTGTTACGTCTACTCTAAAGTTACTCTTTTACCTTAGTTTGCTTCTACCTTTGGATCTCCCATCACCAGTCAGCCTAAGGGAAAGTCTACTTCATATATGAATAGCTATAAATGTATATGGTGTCGGGCTCTTTTTAATTCGAGTAAATAACTTCAAGATCATAAACGACTTCAACATCCTATGTTGATAGAGGTGTATAAAGCTACCTCAGTTCATGTGTTGAGTCATTTGTATAGAATAATTAGTTGTAATTACATTATGGCACCAAGAAAAAGTAAGCATGGGCTTGAATCTCATGCCGCTTTGATTAAAATCTTAGGACAAAAAAGTATCCTATTGAGTTTAAAAAGATGATCTTATGGTATGCCCGTGATGATACAATCTTGAAAAGGAGTGATTCCTTTAAGAAAACGTCAGAAACAGCACTTGGGTTCAAAGAAAACTAGTTCATCCTCAATTGACTGTCCCTCAACGACATCGTATTCCAACGAATCAAAAGGGTGGTGTTTTACCTATCTTACCCTTATTAGCGCCATTACCATGGGCCATAGCTTCTCGTGTCTTAAAATCTATTTTATAGCCATGACCACACGAAAAATGATTTTAGTTCCCGAGAGGACCATGGAGGAACTCAAACAATGGAGAGAAAGAAGTTTACACCCTTTGCCTCATACACCTGAAAGAGCATCTTCGGTACGTTTAGGTAATGGATTAGATGCGATTGTAGATCATGATGATTTGACTCCTGAAGCTAAGGTAGCCAAGTTTGGTCAGGAACGTCATCGATACCGTACGTATCTACAGCAGGCTCGTCATCCTGAAGAACAGAGACCTTGGTCTAAAAAAAAAACAGAAAAAGTAAAAGAAGTCAAAGATGATGTTAAGCTGAAATGTCTCCTGAAGATCAAGATGACAGCTATTACAGTGTCACTACTCCAGTAAAACCAAAAGTCCCTTTGTTATTTAAACATCTCAAGAAACATTCTGATATACTAACATGGGAAAAAGATGGTCAAATACAATACAAACGGGAGACCGTACCTGGGACAAATATGGTCGATCTCGTAACAACCTAGGAAAGGGTATCAGCCCTCGGGACTTGATAGTTTTGTAAAAGGATTGATGGAATCGAATGTCCCTCGTGGTTGGATACGTAACCCTAACTGTATCAAAGTAAAACCAACGGTATGAGTACCCCTAAACCTCTGGATGATAATGATAATGAAAATAACACAGGTTCTATGACGCTATGCCTACCCTACTCTTCCTTCTACTGACATAAAAGATTCTGCAAAGACACTCCTTAGTCAGAAAAGTGTTAAGGATTGGCTAGCCTGGTCTACCATTAAAAAATTCCAAAAGACTTTTCGTCTTCCAGAATGGATCAAAACTCAAAATCTTCGCAAAATGCCAAATTAGCATCCATCTATTATGATTCCACTATTATGACTTGCAGGTAGTAAAGTCAATACACTCTTAGGAGCATTTCGTCCCAGAGCATCTGATATACAATATGGCACAGGTATTTGATCAGACTTTCTCAAACCTACCATGACAAAAGCCATTCCTCATATAACCAAATTTGCTTTCAATACGGGAATGGATGTGATACAAAATAAACGTTCATTGCAAAATGCTCTTGTTCAACGGGGGAAAGAAACAGTGACCAACTTAATGAATGGTCCTAAGAAAACATTAGCTCGTGCACCCTCTCACATCGCATCACGTTTAGCTGGCAAAACACGAGCAGGAACAACGAGTCATATGAACAGAAATATAAAAAAGAAACGAATGAGACCTCCCTTTAATTCTACTTCTACAAGTTAATATAAACAGGTCGGAAGAGAGCAAGATATCTTTTACTAATACGATGATGATGCAAAAAGATTGTGAGTGTATTAGTGAAGTTCTAGAGTTGTTTAATGTCCTTCCCACCAATGTAACCTTAGAATAAGGAGGATCGGTGGGATATTACCCCGTCTCAAGTGTCAATACACAATCTGCTCCTATTGAGTTTGATTTATGTTGTGGACATCACTGTGTGTATTACTTACGTCAAAGACATCGAGGTGTCCCTAGTCCTGTTTTATTTCAATCGTTGTGTCATCAACCTATACCAAGAAGAAGAAACATTGATTCTTTACGAAACGATCGTTTTGTTTGGAGATGGTTTAGAAACCAATATCGTATACCTGTACCTAAATCAACCAAGTATCAATCCTGTTAGTCACGACAAGTATGGGTTTAATTACGTCAAGGAATCCGAACCGATCGATCTAGGACAAAAGCTGACGTTCTTTTGCTCCGCGCTGTATGGGCTAGATTAACCGTAGTAGTGAGACGTAATAAACTCTTTGTTGAATTTATTTTGTTTTTGTATCACTGTACGTAGTCTTAGATGGACGATCCTAATCATCCAAGAACTACTTCTAGTTTGAGCGGGGTAATAAAATGTTGAGTTGATAAAATTGCTGTCGTTTTTTATGAGTTAAAAACAAATGATATAAAGTAGAGAGAAAGGTGGGGGTGTATGAGAGAAAACAGAAAAGAAATAAGAGAAAGGTGAAAATGTGGAGAGAGAGAGAGAGAAAAAAAAATGAGAGAAAGAGAGAAAAAAACATGGGAATGGGAGAGAGTAGAAAGATACGATTTAGGGATCACGTGACTTGTTTGGTATGACATAGGCTCACATCACATAAGAGTGCACACAGAGAAATCATGATTGCAACTGTATGGACTGTCTACTGTTCTCTATTACACAGAAGAATGAAACATCAGATACGATGTAGTCCTGATTGGAATATCCATGTACGTGCTGTGAAAACACCCGTTCAATTTATGTGGACTGTGTATCATATGTTTCAAGATGAGATTTCTACGAGAGAACGCTTATATCTGTTAGAAGCCTTTACAGAAGATTTAAGTGCATTACGTCAAGATCCTACCTATTAGGAGATCTACGGTATAGCCCGTGACTTGATCGAGAGACATTCGTTTACAAACTACTAAAAATACCCACTATAGATGGGATAAGAATGTCACGTGATTCACTCCACTATTAAAACTGCAGTTCAGACTTGAAACGAACCAGATTTTGCTTGGGGACCACTACACTAGTTATTTCCGTCAACATCAACTACAACATGGAGCAGTGCTACAGTCAATTGATAGTCAATGGCACATGATATACGTAGAAGCTGCATTAAACAAGCTGTGCGAAGTATCCAACACTCAGTGTTATGGCTGTGAGATTGATCATCCGAGTTAAAAACAGCATTCCTGCCTTATGATGTATGATGACGGCACAATGATGTTTCACTAATTTGACGATGCTCTAGACACGGTGAACGAACATCTTGCAAAAATTTGAAGAATGTTTAGAGCAATCCAGCATTCCTGAAGCATTTAGATTTAGAGCTGTCTACAAACAGAAATTCTACTGCCCAGATTGGAGAGCTACTCAATGGACCAAAGAAACAGACCGAAACCGATTTTGGGATACGGTGTATCGCTTGATGCAACTGGCACCCCGTATAATGAAGTGACAGTTAAAGATGGGTTTTTTTCATTCAATTATTGTACATTTTCCAGAGGGACATTCCTTAATCCTCTGCATAGATACATTTTGATTTCTTTTTAACGGGACAATACAAACATGTTGCATTAAAAAATTAATCTTGTCGTCTTTTAATAGTTATATGAACTTAAAAAACTGATCTGATGTTCATGTATTTTATCTTGGTATAAGGTGTACACTTAGAGTTTAAGCATAGTACTGGTACACGGTAGACACAAAGGTACAAGAGTTATATGGTGTAAAACACCATTGAGAAACTAAAAGAAGGAGTATTACTATCACAAACTCTATGAGACGTACGAGATATAGAGATTCTAAGTAAGAGAAAATAAGGATACAAAGCGTAATAGTGTGTGTAACACAAACTCTATGAGACGTACGAGCTATAGAGATCCTAAGAAACAGACCGAAACCGATTTTGGGATACGGTGTATCGCTTCATGCAACTGGCACCCCGTATAATGAAGTGACAGTTTAAGATGTTTTTTTTTCATTCAATTATTGTACATTTTCCAGAGGGACATTCCTTAATCCTCTGCATAGATACATTTTGATTTCTTTTTAACGGGGCAATAAAAACATGTTGCATTAAAAAATTAATCTTGTCGTCTTTTAATAGTTAACTGATCTGATGTTCATGTATTTTATCTTGGTATAAGGTGTACACTTAGAGTTTAAGCATAGTACTGGTACACGGTAGACACAAAGGTACAAGAGTTATATGGTGTAAAACACCATTGAGAAACTAAAAGAAGGAGTATTACTATCACAAACTCTGTGAGACGTACGAGATATAGAGATTCTAAGTAAGAGAAAATAAGGATACAAAGCGTAATAGTGTGTGTAACACAAACTCTGTGAGACGTACGAGCTATAGAGATTCTAAGTAAGAGAAAATAAGGATACAAAGCGTAATAGTGTGTGTAACACAACTCTATGAGACGTACGAGATATAGAGATTCTAAGTAAAAGAAAATAAGGATACAAAGCGTAATAGTGTGTGTAACACAACTCTATGAGCCGTACGAGATACAGATGTATAAAACAGGTGACCAGATGACAGGTGGCCAGATGTCAAAAACAGATGGGCAGATGTCTAGACGGGAGAATAAATCTCGTCCTAAAATCAATGCGTCATGCGCACGTAATAAACTCTATATCAGCTAGTACTGCCTGAGTCTCGGCATTAGTTCATCATGGATAACTCATCCGACATTGATATGCAACCTGAAGAGAAACATGAGAATCATTCTTACACGCAGGACACGTATTGTAGTAAGGCCACACAGACTCATAAATTCTGGTAGGACCCCTGCGACACCTACTACACAACACCAGGGACCATCTAGACCTGATCCTTAACCTCCAGTACCTGTACAAAACGTACTAGCTCAGGAAGCATTAGCCAATCTTCGACAACATAAGGCAAAGATAAATCGACTGATGATAGACAAAGAAAGAGAAGTTCGTCGTTGGCGACGTCTACTCGATAGATATTAGAATCTCTCTTATTCAGCTTTTCGGAGCAATCAACAGCGAAACCTTAACTAAACGTATGCAGGTTTTGTGTTTGTTGTGTTATTCTGTAGCGGCGACTTTGAAAATATTGTAGTGACTAAACACTACTTATCAGTGTATATTCGCTCAACATTAAACGTTTTATTTCATTTGTGTCTTTGTTATGACTGAAGTATTCACTTCAATATATTAAAGTCTAATATAGTAAGTCATGTGACTAGAGAGAGGTTCAGTTAAGCCTGTGAAAACTCATTTGGGATCCGAACCTCGAGGTGTTAACATCATAAGAAAACCACTATGTGCATGGGTGAGTGTTTCATTTTTTATTAGACAGGGCTAGATTATTTCCCATGCATTGAAATGACAAATATGTCAGAAGAAAAAAATAAGTCGCATGACTTTAAAAACTAACTAGAGAATAGGTTCAGTTACACCTCTGAGAGCTCATTTGCGATCCGGAGCTCGAGGTATCAACTTCGTCAGAAAACCACTACCAACATTGGGTGAGTGTTTGAATTTTTATTACATAGACTTCGTGTTTACCTTTTGAAACAGTAATTTATAATATCTCAGAAAAAAAATAGTGAGCTAGCAACGTTAATAAGGTTTTCATTACTTCCAACTTAATTATGCTATCAGGGGAATACTCCACCATCTAATCAACGTTCATTCAATCTAGACCTCAAAACTGGATAAAACCCATCTCCTGTTAGCAACTCTCGTCAACTCACGTATTATAACCTCTCGCCGATTGTTGCGACACCTACTACTGATTTCACTCCAAGTCTCAAACCTGGAAACACCAAAAGTTTCGGTTCTAAAAATAGATTTACTCTCATCCCAAAACTGGAAAAAAAAAACTTTTAGTTTTAGCCGTTGACTTCTCGTGAGCTCACGTGACCTCTCTCTTGTAACGAAGGCTCTCATTGGCTTGTAATCCAAGATGGCCGCCCCACAACCTTCTACTTCCGGTCATAGACACGCCTCCAAACTCAACGATTGGCTCTTTTACCTATTTGCCATGACAACATGACCTCATTTCTGGTATGACGCTCTTCCGGTTATGACGTCACAGGCGGCTCCCTGGTGTGCATTTTGAATCGACCAATCAGAAGCTAGCATTCTGATGACGTCATCAACAGCGTCACTGTTGGTGTCCCCTAGCGGCCAAAATTCAAATGCGCGCCAGGGAGCTGCATATAACTACTCCTGTCTATTGTCCTTATCGTGTCTCAGGTATACTACCTACCATAAACTATTAATTTTATCAGCGATATATAAAGCTAATAATAATAATGTTAGCTTTATATATCGCTGATTTTATTAAATAATAACAATATACAAAAAACTGACGTCATTACATAAAAACATCCGATAAATTTGGGGAAATTGATAACGCTTGTAAAACCCTCAGTCTTTCAGAAGAATACAGCGGTTAAATATAGGTTTATGATGAATAGGATTTCACCTTATTTAGCTTTCTTTTCTTTAGAGATTTACCCGGACCAAAAATGTTAACATTTTCGGTCCCGCCAGACACATATCTGACCGGACCGATTCTTATACGGGGAGGGGGGTATTATAGATGCTCGGGCCGAAAATGTTCACATTTTCAGTCCGGCCGGACACATTTTAAGACCGGGCCGATTATTATAAGACACCGCCACCGGATAGCATATGAAAGTTCACCTCTGAAAATTTAACCCCACCGAGAATTGAACCAGGACCTTCTTTTTGAAAATCTGGCGCTCTACCCAACTGAGCTACTCTGTCCATTACATCCAGTATATTTCTACCCATTTGTTGTTTTTTCATTCAAACTTACTTTCTATTTCTAATTTCTGTTAAGCTCTTAATCGTTATGTCCAAATTAATACTTTATCTATTTACTGTTTATTCGTGTTTTAGTTTACATCGAACGAGCGATATACAAATACTTATCCGTCTGGTATCATATAGTTATTTTGAATGTTGAGTTACCTGTTTGCTTGTTGCGTCGTCTGTACCAATTTTGACGAGGGTTTAGTCCTCACTTATGTCATTTGAATTTGACTGCGGGTGTGACCGATCACAGGGGATGCTTACACCTCCATTACACCTGATCCCATTTCTGGATTTCCAGAGGTCCGTATTATTATTATTATTATTATTATTATTATTATTATTATTATTATCATTGTTATCATTATTATTATTATTAATATTATTATTATTATAGTCATAGCTATCGTCAGATTTACATTGTGCTGATTGTATTACGGAATCAATATCATATTTGGTTTTCACATTTATGTGTGTGAATGTATTTCCGGTACGATTAACGGTGACAGGTGATGTCTACCAGAGCAAATACTAGAAATTTCAATAGGACGTGTACATATTCTGACTCCCTTTTATCGTATGTTAATTGAACCATTGGCCATGGGTGCCGAGAATAGCATACTTGACGATTTTAATCTGGACAACCCTATACCGGACGCTCATCCGTTGTGGACATTTTGCAATGGAACCTTGGACGACGACAAAATTGTCACTGTACTTTCCGATCAAAGTGGTGACAAACAGAAACGTGTTCTATTTCACAAATCCATAAAAGTAAGAATTATTTGATTTTTTATTTAAGCTAGATTATATTTCTAAGGAATAATATTCATAAAGGAACTTTTCTGTACGCACTTGATGTTTATTTGCATTGCCATTGGGAATGACCCCGGAATTCACACCCAATTTTATAAGAATTCTAGTAATTTCGGCATCAAGTATTTTCGGCACCGAGTAATTTCGGCACTTGTATAAGTAACTTCGGCACTTAACTTTTCAGCATCAAGTGATTTCGGTAGATGAACAGGCAATATCAGCAGCTAATATTGATTAAGATAAATAAATTAATATGTCGTGATGAATTTTAATTCCTAAAAATAAAGTTTTAATGTATGGTTTTGGAAGTGCCAAAAATACTTGCTTAGAAGTGCCGAAGTTATTTGGTGCGGAAATTACTTGATACCTTTTAGAAGGAGTAAAAACACTGACTTATACAGTGAAATATTCATTGTTATGTCGAAATTTCGGTTATTTCAAAGTCAAACAGCCGGACCTAATGTTTTTACTATATATCAGGGCTCTCAGTGACCCGAGGGTACGAGTATTTGACACATGAGATTTTTCTGGGATGCATCAAAGTTTCAACCCCGAGTCCCGCAGGACACTCAAGATTTTGACTTGGACATTTACACCTTTTAATCAATCCCATAATTGCTTGTTAATTGCTTAATTGACCTGCTCTAGTACCTCGTAATCACTGGTCATTAAACAGTACCCAGGTAGTTACCTGTGCCACCGCTTATGAAAACATATGTAGTGTGCTACAAGTAGTTTATCTGTTTTATAATATTGTTTGTTGAGCTCCACGCTGAAGAAATATTCCAAATTAAGCATACCTGCATATAATTTTTATCCCCCAATCAACATCCATGGACAAAGAATCATTGCTGATAATCCTTTAATTAGATTTGAAACCCCGAAAGTCAATGAAAGTCTATCCACATGCTGACATGTCATATGAAGAGCTGATGAACATCAGGCCGCTTATATCATTCAATTACAACATACAGCTCATTCTACGGTTATCAAAAGTAATGTTTAAAACAAAAATTGCATTAACGAGATACAAAATGAAAATGTCAGTGTCTTTTAAATAAATGTGTGATATGGATTACTATCAGGACAACCAATCCATTTAACTATTTTATTATTTACACATACATGTAGGTGTAAATAAATATGTTCAAATGTTATAGTATTTAAAAATTTTGAAAATTTAGTCCATTGGGAATCAGTTTGAGAATAATAAGATAGATGTACATGTAATGTGATTGTTTTCCAGTCTTTTTCTGAGACTGGTGTGTATTACTTAAGGGGAAGAAGGGTACCCTGTGGTATACAAAAAAAACTATCATCAAATTTTTCTTAAATTTTGCATACTTATTCATTATAAATATATTAATCGATAGAATGAATAATCTGGAACATTTGTGGGTATATAAGGAATATTTACATATGCAAGAGTTATGCCCCTTTCCCAAATTTTGATTTTTTTTTTTTCATCAACTGCCCTATTCATTATTAAAAAATAGTCATTTATTTACAAAATTTATATTTTTCTATATAAATTGGTAAAATTGTATCTAAAGTCTTGATATCAATGTGTTTTATGTTTTTATTAGAGTTTGTGGGTAAAGAGGATGATAGATTGAAAGCTAGGACCCCCAAAATACCAAATTTTTATCAAACTTAAATCTTAAATTCGGTGACTGTAAAAAACTTAGTCATCAATTTTTTTTGTATTTTTTCTGTAAATGATCAATTTAGAATTTTAACAATTATTTAGATTCAATAAAACAAGTTGTGGGTATATAGGGAAGAAATAAAACCTTGAAGTATGCCAAAATTGAATGTTTTTTAACAAAAAATCCTTTAAGAGAAGATTGTACCATTATTTGACCTTCAGTGTGACCTTGAACATGACCTTAACCTTGATTGGGTGATGCACCTCATCAAAATGAACCTTTCCTGTAAGTTTCACAAAAGTATCATATACAATAAGAAAGTAATGACAATTTATGTTAAAATGTGACTGTATTCAGAGCGGCCTGGCTCAGTCGGTAGCGCGCTCGACTCTGGATCGTGAGGTTGTGAGGTCGAGTCCCGTCGGCGACAGGTTGGTTTCCTGTCTTTCGGATGAGACAGTAAAAGCTGGAGGTCCCGTGTCACAGTAGGTGTTGGCACGTTAAAGAACCCTACTGCTCAATGGCCGTAAGTGCCGAGCATAGGCCAAAATTTGAAGCCCTTCACCGGCATTTGGTGACGTCTCCATATGAGTGAAATATTCTTGGGTGGGACGTTAAACAACAATAAACAAACAAACAAACAAACTGTATTCAGAGAAACAGACAAAGGGGCAAAATATTCCAGATAATGTGAAGCTGTGTTTCATAGCTGACACAAAAACACATGACCGTTAAATTAATTTTTTCACAAAGAGCAACTTAATTTACTTCTTGATGTGAATTTACCATTCAATTTATGTTTTTGTGGACAAATTTGTGTTGTCTGTCATCTTTGTTTAGATTGCCAACATCAGTTCCAGTTTATTTTACTATATTGACATTCTGGTCACGTGACCAGGTGTCCTCCTTCCCCTTAAGAAACTTAAGTAGCATAGATCATTTGTCTTTATCAAGACCAGATATACATGTATCATGCTGAGAGTCATCATGCATTTACATTAGTGTTTCACCTGTAAACAGGATCATGCCGTCCCAATAAACAATGCCCAGGCTGTCCATAAAATGGTTGCTGTATTCAACCCATTAACTGATTAAGCACCCATCTCCCTGTAAGTGCCCCTCCCCCTTTTTACATATGATCGAGAATCTTTTCTAGCTGGTTGCCAAAGAGATATTGACCTGAAAAACTACAGATGTAAGTAACAGTTTATCTGTAGCCACCCCCCCCCCCCCCCCCCCCCCCCCCCCCCCCCCCCCCCCCCCCCCCAGCAACAGAATTATGTTGATAAGTGTCCTCCGTAATAACTACACCAACTTTACCACTGTGCCTTACAAAATATTAACTGTTTTACGTCAATTTGACTATTAATTGGTCCCATTAATGATTTAGCGCCCACCCTTTTTTTCTGATTTTTGTATCACCCTGGGTGCTTAATGGGTCAAATACGATATTTGAATAAACTGTAGTACTAAATACTATAGCCCCAAGTTTATAGAATGCAAAAACTACAAGTCTGTGACACAATACAGTTATATTTACACGTAGATAATTTCCTTGATTTTAAAATCAATTGACAATCGAAAATCAAAATTAAAAACAACAATGTAAATGAAAATTGAAAGTAACATACATGTAATATCAAAGTCACATGATAAATGTAGGCAGTAATTCAAAGTCTAGTATATTACTGGTTCTTATTATAAATTCTTGTACATTTTATACATGTATGTTACATGTATATCGCTAATAAAATCAAAATCATGTACCGGTATAATAAATAAGGATTAGTGACCTTATCTTGTGCAATTCAAAGAAATCAGTGACATCAAATAGAAATGAAATAATAATCTGCTAAAAAATATTTTAAGATCATATAAATGTTCTGGACGTCCTAAAGATTCATACTTTGGTACACAAGGGTACATTGTACGTATCTGAGATTTTTTATAGTAATTAAAACAAAACAAAAAATAATCCACGAACTTATACAGTCAACTCTTGTTATAACGGCCAGGTTGGGATCCAGTAAAATTGCCATTATATCAAATATGCTATTATATCAAATTTTTAGGCTTGGCACCAAAATAAGATTGCATGAACATCCTTTGTTGTTATATCCCTATTAAATTTTAAACTTAAATTTAATATGATTGGATAAATGATATACATTGTAAAATGACTACAACAAATAAAATTGTTTTTATATCTTTTTTCATTCTATCAATTTAATGAATGATGGAGACAGTTTTTCATTTTGATGCCTTGCTGTTATAACAAGTCAGGAAAAATGCATGGTAGTTACCGAAAATCACTGCCACTGCCAGCGCTGGAAAGCAAATATGCTGTTATATCAAACAAATTAACAAGGATGTAAATTCGTTTCAATGAAATTTCTGCCGTTAACCAAAAATGCTGTTATATCAAGTGCCGCTGCATTGTATATAACAAGAGTTGACTGTATATCCTTAAATAGGATTAATTTGCAAGTGTAATAATATTGCAGACTCTAACAGAATTTTAGATAAAAAGGAAAATTTTAAAGAGCATAAGCCCGATTGACAGTTTATCACCAATCATAATCGTGTCAGTTTATGGTGTCTTAGTATGCTTCAATGAAGCAGTGAAAACAGAACATTTGATTTGAACTATAATTAGATATACAATGGACATGTAAGCCGACTTTATAATTTAATGAAATGTTTTGACAAATAAATGTGCCACTCAGAGAGAGAGAGAGAGAAATCTGGAAATACATATATTTAGATTGCTGAATTTGAATTTGAATTTAATGAGAAATGATAAGGTTATTTGTGAATTTTACAGTACAACATGTATTTATTATATAGATCTTATTCTAGTTCTATCTCCATCCGACAGACATGGTAATTTGCAAAGTATCGCTTACGCTGCGGTACTGGGATTAAGAAATTACTGATAGTACAGTACAAAGGATTTGATATACATGTATCTCACTAAAAAAATAAAATGTTGGTGATTGTGTAATTAAGCCATGTTAAAGATTGATAAATTTAATTTGGTTTACATTAATTTTTATCATTTATATCAATTGGTTAGCATCTAATGCTATGAGCACCTGTGGTATTCAAATATTATACATGTATTTAGCAGTGTAGGTCCTGTGTGCAAGATACAAGAAAAAGAGAAAACTAAATTTTTTTTCCCTAATATCACTTGTTTATTTCATATTTCCTGATTTATATGCAAAATTTGGATTGTATTTTTTTTTCACGTTATCTACATGTAGATCTTCATTATGTATATGGATGATGATCACTGATATTTGTACCACATATAGTATAGATCTAATATGTACATTAGAACCAAATTTAAGTGGTATCAAGACCTGCTGTTATCTACGTTTTGAAAACAATCAGATTATTCACAAAAATTCGCTTGCAAAAATAAGATAATACCTAAGTATATATTCTGAATAATTACATGTAGTATCATAGGTAGGTACATGTAGTCGAAGTAATATTGAATAAAATGATTGAAATAGCGCACTCCATATGTCAGGGTATGATAGGACCAAAACGGAACAACCAAATATGACGGTGCTAGTTGTGTGCAGCGCTCAGAAATTAAAGGGACGTAATCTGGTAGAATCCAATTGGGATTATATGTTCTGAACTACATATATGGTATTTCTACCTTGTGTGCTGGTATTCAGGTTATTGTAATTTATACATTTATATGAATGGTTAAAATTCATGATTAACATTAAATGCATTCTGTAATTTTATGTACATTGTACTTGCAGTTCCTGAGAAGCGTTCGGCATCCCTTTATCCTCCGCTTCCTAAGTTCCCATGATTCAAGTATCGGAACACACATGGTAACAGAGAGAGTTAGTCCCTTGTCGCTCATTTTAGATGATCTTGATTCTACAGAGGTCTGTTCTGGTTTATACGGTGCTATTGAAGGACTCTCATTTCTTCATGACAAGGTATGAGAATGTTTTATTATATACAGTACAATGTGTCATGAAAGCCAACCTCATTCAAAAGTGAATAGTGGAACCTGCCTTGTCTTCAAACTTCAAAGACCACATGTTCATGTTGGGTGATCTTTTAAGTCAGGTTCCATTACAGTTAAACAAGTATATAACAACCCCCTTAATTAGGGACACAAGAAAACGGGTCTTTATAGGGAGGTGGTCTTTATATAGAGGTTAATTTGTACAAAAATGTACTGTTGGGGACAGCAAAAAGCAGTCTTTGTGACCAGGTGGTCTTTATACACAGGTGGTTGCTAAAGCAGGTTTTACAAATGTACTGTACATTTTAATTATATCTCCAGGCAGGTACATGTAGTAGCTCAACGGAGGTCTGATGTAAAGTACAATGTATATGTAACCCAAATAATGCAGACATTTCACACACAGCACCCTGACTATAAGAGGGCGCTGTAATTATTTGACTTACATGTAAACCTTTATCTTCGTAAGGGGACATATCAAAGTGAGATAAAGATATACAGTAAAACTTGTATACATGTATAACAACCCCCATAGGGACACAAGAAAACAAGTCTTTTTAGGGAGGTGGTCTTTATATAGAGATTGATTTGTGCACAAAAGGTACTATTGAGGACAGCAAAAAACGGTGATCAGGTGTTCTTTATACACAGGTGGTTGCTAAAGCAGGTTTTACAGTATATCTCTACTTACATGCCCACATGCATATATGCACTGTTTAGCTTGCCAAGACAAAAAAGAATTGGAGATCAAATGTCTGCCCTGATTCTACAGGACTG
This sequence comes from Atrina japonica, assembly GCA_030159075.1. Classification (NCBI taxonomy): domain Eukaryota; kingdom Metazoa; phylum Mollusca; class Bivalvia; order Pterioida; family Pinnidae; genus Atrina; species Atrina japonica. Next base: position 870,728 of record BROG01000233.1, on the reverse strand, counting down.
CAGCTATTGTGAAAAGCTATATTTATTTTTTATTTTTTTTATAAATAGAAATATTTTGTGATGAAAAGTAATAATAGAAATTCCATTGAACGCAGTGACAGAACACCAGTATTGAGAGTACATATTATGTATATAGTCTTAGAACATAAAACATATTAATCCTATTTACATGTATCATAATAAATTTAAATTTTTATTTTTTATTTTCTAGATTGGTGTCAGCCATAACAACATATGTACAGATTCAGTATACGTCTCACCCACAGGGTGCTGGAAAATTGGTGGCTTGGAACATGTATGCAAGTACCTGGATGTTACACCAAGTTTCCTGGAAAGTTCCAGGAAATTCCGGGATAAAAATTCTATTTCACCAGAGGAAAAGGTATGCACAAACTAGAAAACATTTGTATTCCTTAAACTTAATTCAATTAATTTCTATGGATATAAGAGAGAGAGTAAGAGTCCACTTCAAAGGGAAGTAATTTGTCTCAGAGCCATTATTTAGCATCATACCCATTGTGGCATACAGAGACAAATGATTTGAAGTCTATGTAATATTCGACCAACCCATGATTTTTACTATATTATACATGTGTACATGTACCTATTTATAATTTTTAGGGATTTAGTTGGTCAAGAAGCATAGATTATTTTCGACTGACTTACTATTCTTAGAATTAATATATTATTTCACAGTATGCACTTGTAAATACATGTAGCTAATGCACAGAAATGAATGTGTGTATGGTTTGTTTTTAATTTGTCAAGTGTGATAAAAAAGGTACCGGAAATGAACATTTTCAAAACCTCACATACCTGTCAGTATCAATAGGTATAGGGAATTGACATAAGAAGTGCTAGCTCTGATATTATCTTTAGTCCAACAATTCACTGTGGTTTGAAAATCTGACAGTTTGGTCTGTCATAAACATCTTTGAGTTATGACCTAGATTTTCAACTGGATGCTTTCACTTGCTGCATGGGGCCCAATACGGGGCACCTGTAGTTCATTGCTTTTTGTTTACCCGTGGCACTATCCAATTTGAAAATTCATGGATTGAGACTTAAACTTTGACCCTTGCTATGGCAGGCTTGGCACAGAAAAGAACACTCACTTTATTGGCATCAGTCCATATGGCACAGGTCAGAATTTGTGGCACTCGTCTAATTAGTAAAGCTGGTGACATGTCCATATAAATGAAAAGCTTTAATTAAGTGGGATGTAAAACAGATAATCGATGATAATTGTTATTTTTATGTTATTTTTGTGTTATTTTGTACCGCACGGTATTGTATCATATTGTTTTTACAGGAAGGAAAGTTAATCATCACTGCCGAATTGGGTCATACCAGAGACGTGTATTCGTTTGGAGTGTGGGCAGAGTCTTTGTTAGAACACATGGGAGATTTAGGTATCTTACATTGCATTGGATTGATTTCTAAATAACCAGGTTAAATTGGTACTAAAGAAATTCAGCCAGGAAATCAAAATGTTCTGTAACTAGTATTACTTACTTTTAACAGGTAAATTATCGACGTTTTTAAGTCAGCTTCAAGCTTGAAAAAATAAGAAGTAGATCTAGTCTTGAACGTTTCATACTTTCACTTGTACATGTAAAATTCCTGTATGCACCTGGTAATACGTATTTTCACACCGTTTGGTTTAAGATGCCGTCACAATGGTCACAAATAATTTATTACTTTTTAACTACAACTGCATTCTTCGTAGCCCCTTCCCCAACCGACTCCGTTTAGGTACATCACGATATTAAAGCTTCTTCAAGAGTGCCATCTATCAGACCTCGTCATATGCCTATATACAGAATGTAAAATGACTGATAACCAATCAAATTTAGAGACGTCGATTCTATTTTTAAGTTCTCAAAGCACATGGCGAAAAAACATTGTGACTGACATCGCACTGCCAATAGACTTTTAGCAAACGGAATATAACTAAAACAAGGATGAGTTGTCTCTGGGTCAAGATATTTACTTATAGTCTCCAGGATTTTATTTCAGACAACAATTTAGCGTGACTTTCACTGTTTCTAAATGTCAACGTGAACACACCGCAACTGCTGAACTTATCAAAAAAGTAGCGCAAAAACGTAATAGTGCCGGTAGTTAACCCATCAAACTGCTTATAAAATGTTGTTGTTTACATCCATTGTATTTTTGAACATCCAGGAATAGGTTAAAAGTATATTATCCATGCATTTCACAAAAACTGGATATGATCAAAATATAGAAAAATCACCCCAGTGAAAAAAATTTTTAAATCTGCGATAGAACTAAATTAAAAATAATCCTTTAAGTACATGTGTATGCTGTCAAATAGAAATTAATTATCACTGAATTAGTGTTAAAAAGAAATCTTTTATTAAATGAAATTCTTAGTAATCCAGGACACATAAGTAATTACTGTATGTATGTATGTATGTGTGTGTGTGTGTGTGTGTATATATATATATATATATATATATATATATATATATACCAGTATATATATATATACCAGTATATATATCTGGCCAATAAATTTGAAATTTGGCCAATAAATTTCAGATTTGGCCAAAACTTTGGCCGATAAAATAAAAATCCAGAAGAAACCCTGCATATACATGATATAACTGAAATATTGTTGAGTGCGGGGTTAAACGTTGGTCAAAATCAAATCAAATCAAATTAAATTAACTCATCTCTACCTCTCTGTCTCCTCTTTCTCTCCGTCTCTCTCTTTAGGTTTTTAATTAAATTTTGTTGCTAAAGTAAAACTAAGTATAAAATCTTTTCAAGTTGACATGCTCGGTGTTATTTCATCTACAAAATATTAAACATGAACAAAATTCTTTATCTGCAGGTGATATGACCAAGACATTTGAACTACGTATCCAAGATGAATGCCTCAACTCCAACCCTAAACAAAGACCCAAGCTGAACACATTTCTAAAGGATAGACTTTTCAAGTAAACACATTTAATTGCAAACCTTTGTTTTTTCTACCTTACTGAATATTAACATGGTACATATAGATTTTCATTAAACCTAGCAAATGTGGTTTCCATGGTTGGAGCCTCCAGCATCTCAAAATGATTATAAGTGTAAAAATTTTACTGGGATGTAAACAGCAAACAGAATAAAACAAAGATAGATATTTCACATTTTTATCATGTTTATATTGACAAAGTTCCATACTTATCTCTTTCACCTCTGAAGACACATTTGGACTAGCCCAAATCATTGATTTTCAGAAGAGTCTATTGTTATTCAGGGGTTGATGAAGTCTCTTACTCCTGGTCATTGCAGGTTCGATCCCCGCTGGAACCTAAGCTGATTTTTTGTGATAAAGTTTGCTGGTTTACTTGCGAAAGGCCAGTGGTCCTTTCCTGGTTAACCGGGTTCTCTCCTCCACCATTAAAAACTGGCCGTTGCCATATAACTGAAAAAATTGTAGAGTGTGGCATAAAACAACATTCAAAATTCATTTTACAAATATTCCGTCTTTTGTTTTTCAGGTGTGATCTTTTATCTATAACTCTGTTTTTAACTAACATTACACTGAAATCTGAACAAGAAAGAAAAGAATTTTTCAGGTAAGTAAAAGACGATTAATATATGACAGTAAATCTGATACAGTAACCATGGCAATAATCATAAAATATATCTGTTTTGTATTGCAGTGGAGTAATTGGTTCAAACATTCAACTGACAAGATTGAAGCCCAGGATTATTTTTGGGCCCAAAGTCACCAAATTTACTCAGTACTCAAGCTCAACTAACTTTTTATGATTTTTAGGTGAAAACATACAAAATTCATTCTGTGTCTGCACATGCATATTGACAACATACAGTTGTAAATAATGATAAGAATTATTGCTCATTTGAAGAAAACTTCAGAAATATTTAAACATTATTTGAGTATGTACTCAAATTCTGAGTACCATACTCAACGTATTCATTCATAAATTTGATGCAAAAATTTACATGTGAATGATGAGATATTACAATTATGTTACATAATCACTCAAACCAAAACGTTTGACAAACAATTTTATAGTCAAAATTATAAAATAAAAGTTGAGCTTGAGTTCTGAGTAAATTTGGTGACTTTGGACCCTGGGGTCCTATTCACAAAGAAACTTAAGTCTGAGACTTTCACTTAGGTCTGAGACTTTCACTTAATTGCAACTCTAAGAGTATGTCCATATTCACAAAGGAACTTTAAGTGTGAAATTTGTGTGCAAGTCTGTGATGTCAAAAGCTGAGTGCTTGACTCCTTCGAGTCATAAAATTATATACATTGTATTGTTAGCTGAATTTGTTTTACAAATGGTGAGGTAAAAATAATTATTACGAAATTGTACGAAAGGCGTTAATGTATAGATAGTGATCAAAATATCTCAACTGGATTATTCAGGTTAGGGAAGACCACTCGATTATGACATAACAACAATTCAGTGGGTTCAGTTGCATGACACAGGCGCAAATGTCTGTTTGCTAATGTAAATATTGGTCTTAAGTGTAATACTTACGACCTCTTTCTGTTCTTACTTTTAAGTGTGCTAGCAGACTTACGAGTACGTTTGTGAATATGTCTTAAGTGTACACTTAAGTGTAAGTCTTACACTTAGACTTAAGTTTCTTTGTGAATAAGACTCTTGGTCTTTACTTACTTATTTCATCTTCTTCACACTGGTTTCAGCATAAGGTTGACACCAGAGATTTCCATTTTGACCTGTCCGGCTCCCACGCTTGATCTGACCACAGCTACAACTATTCTATTTCATCTTTGTATTCCTGGGGCCCGTTTTACGAAAGGCAGTAAGTCTTAGTCCTAATTGTCATGGAATTGACCAATCAGCGATGCGTTGGCATAGTAGTTAGGACTAAAAGTTAGGATTTAGGACTTACGACCTTTCGTAAAACGGACCTCTGGTCTTTGGTCTCTTTAAAACAGGAAGTTGCTCAAGTTACTGGTCACTTGTGATGCGTTCGGCATGCAAAGTGAAAATCGTAGGTCTATGGTATGAGATTTAAATGTGTGTGCGATGGTAGATATGATAATTATGTCAAAGATTGCTAACTGCATTGTCATATGAAGAGCTGTTATTATAAATTGTCATCACGATACTGAAAACCAGACGACACTATCATGAAAATATTTAAGCATTGCCATATTGCTGCCACATACACAGAGACAAAAATGTCTCAAAGTATTTGAGCTACTTAAACAGACACTGTTGTGTCTTGAAACTCCTCAAATTTTTTTTTTTTTTACATTCATTATGTGTTTATCTTACTTAGGGGATATCATGCATTTAAAACACTGCTTAACTTATCAGCCCCTTAAGTCACATTTGGACCTGCCCATTTCAAAGAATGGTTAAGTCCACTTTCAGAATTTAGGGATGTATGAAATAGAATAAAACTTTCATAATTAATTTACGTGCAATCTGAACTTATTCACTCTTGAAATATGACAGTCGACCATACTGTTTATTAATTTGGGTGAGTCTAATTGTGACCACAGGGGTTGATGAATTTATTGGCACATGCATCAAAAATACATTTGAATCTATCAGGATATCATGGCTACGATATCTGCAAAATTGCCGATATTGTGATATTAATTTCAAGAAAAGTTCTAGTTATACATCTATAGAACAGGTCAAACTCTGTGGCTTTTCACTAGTGGCTGGTGACATCTCCGCATAAGTGAAAAATTCGTGGTGAGATGTGAAACTCTAAAACAATGATAATAAATTCACATTCTGCACTTCAATGCACTGCATGAATTTTATAATGTATAAAGTGTAAGCGGTGCTGAAAACTCTTGTATTTGAAAAAAAATTATCTGCACAGATCGATAGAATTGATTTAATATGCGGCTACTACTTACCATGAAAATACCCACAACAAAACTACCTGCAATAAAACTACCCACATAGTCTCAAAAGATATTCTTGTGTTTAATGTTCAACCATAATGGTGTTTGTTACAGAAGCTTGCCCGCCGTATATAATGAATTTACATGTACTGGAACGATACTTATTCTCGGACAAAAATCGTTGTTTTTCCTGAATATCTTCAGTTCAACTGCTTGAATTACTTTTGAAATTTTGTATGTTAAAAGATTAATTTTCAATGAAATAGAATCAGAAAAGTTGTGATGGATAACATGAGGCAAATATTGGATTTAGCCCAACCTCAATCTTAATGTTGTATTCGTGAATGCAAGAGGACGAATTCTTGGACAGCAGATTTTATTCATTTTAAGTTTGTGACATCATTTCTACCCCACACTTCTCAGTTTGTTAAAATAAAATGTTGGATAGTACGATAGAAAGATGAGTTAATTCACGGCTGTACTGAAAGTATGTCATCATTTTTTCTCACATTTTTACATTTTGTTATAAAACAGATTATATGGGCCAGCGGCTGAGAAAAAGGTCCTTAGGACAATTTTGGGGGGAAATGTGATTTTTATGTTTTCAGAAACTAGAACATATGAGGATTTGAAAAATATATAATTTAATGTACTTCCGGTAAATATTCTTTGCATAACTGGCGCTCAAAAATGGGGAGTATCGTCCCAGTAATAAAATAACGTCATGAAAACGCAATGATATGATAACGTCATTATAACTCTGTTGTATTATCATGCATGTCCATTTCATCTTATGTTCTGTAGTTGACCGTTATGTCAGATTTATTGAAATTGAAACAAATACTCAATATTTAGTCTCTCGATATATTTATGAGGAGGGTTACCAACATTTTCACTCTGAAAATTAAAATATAACAACAAACCCACTAAATTTCAGCAATTGAACAGTAAGATTTTAATGCATCGCCATGTAAACTAATGTGATCAAAATAATATAAAATCCCATAATTGATGTGAAAATTGTGTACTGGGTGCCATGATGAAAATAATAAGATTGCAACATAGTTAATAAATAAAAAATATGAAGAAGATAAAGGCAGTATTGTAGATTCTGCTTAATTCTATACATTTAAATATTAAAATATAATTATTGAAAAACGTAAGTTGTAATCACATGTTTCTCAGATGCATGCAGTGAAAAAAGTTAAATTATTTTATAAATTTAGATTTAAAGTTTCTGGTTTTTTTTAATTATAAAACTGTATCTATACTGCATGTAGATATAGTAAAATATTAATTTTTAGGAGTTGATGGAACATCAACACAGTTATGTTATGCCAAGTTGTTTATTGGGAACAAGTCAAAGCACATTTTGCAGTATGGGTTAATAACATATTATATTGACGGAAAATTACACATTTATGTGCATTTCAACAACATAAACTCAACTTCTATATTAAAAATTTCCAAATCACACTTTTATTCCTATATTTTTTATTTTTGAAATGACAAAAATATAGTAACAAATCACTGATAAATATAGGTCTACAAGACTTGTTGAAATTGTATGCTATTAAAGGTCAGTTCAAAGTCCTTTATGAATATTTAAGATGTTATAAATTTGCTTTAGAATGTTACTTTTCAATCAATCATTTAAACATTATACTCCTATGATAGAATTGGCATTAAAAGTGATTGACTGAACTGTTCACAATTCTTGCGCAGCATTAATATGCAAATGAGCTTTAGTCAAGTTTCCCGTACTGTGTATTGGCAAGATATCCAGTTCCTCCACCTCGAGGAATTTTCTGACACATCTGAGTATAACTGAACTTTATTGTGAGTGATGATAATTGTATGCACTCTTTTAAGTCACTCAAACTATCTATATCACTTGTGCGAATTCTCCGTTTTGCAATCCCAAACATTCCATAGACCAGACATCTTGCATGATACGGCTTCATTGTCCTCATGTAGCCCATTACCAACCCTCCATGCTAGATAACTTGTTATGATCTAAAATAATAAGTGAAAATATTGTTTCAATCAACACATGTACACTTACTTACCAGTACTAAGAGATGCAAAACTTCCATCATTTGACAACATGCATCTCTAGTATAATACTCAAATATAGAAATGTTATACAGTGAAACCTGTCTATAAATACCACCAAGGCAAAATGATCAAATAAATCTTTATAAGCATTTTGTTATTCTATTTGCTCAGTGGAATTCTACATAAATGGTATGTTTGAGACCACAGGAAACCAATCTTTTAAGACCAGGTGGTTGTTATAAACAGTTGGCACTATACAGAGGTACATAACAATAGCAGTGGACTATTTTGGACACAGGAAAACAATCTTTATGAACATGTCTTTGTATACAGGTGTTCCCTAGGGCAGGTTTTAATGTAGTTATAGCATATTTTCTATACTGCTAAATTTTTAAATTGACTCAATCTAGCTGTAGGTTTATCAGTAAATTAGTAATTTAGGCTCTTATATAATAAAAGTAGGTCATGTTTTAAGATAAAAATAAGTATTACAAAAGTAATAAAAAACACATATGTACAGGCTTATTATTGTAATGTTACCTGATTTTTATTCTGACCACCACAATTATCAGCATTTAGGAAGCAGGTCTTCTCACCTTCACCATGGGTAGCAAAGTAATGATGCAGCATTGATACCACAGAGTTGGCTGAATGGCTATGGAGTCCATCTATTCCCATGCACTGCTCTTCCCCAAATACATAGTTTGTTTGTGTTGATCTGCCCATCATTGCATATGCCAAATAGATTTGCTTTTTAAAGTGATCTGACTTTGTAAAATATTTACAATTTTTTTTTAATAAAATATGGGACTTAGCACAAAATCTAAATATATTGGTATATATTAACAAATTTAAACAAATTTCAAACATTTAATTTTCAAGTATATAGTCTCAATATAGTTTTTAACATACATATGAATTAAAATCAACTGCAGGTCTTGAAAATCTGCCATAATAATAATTATGCTGTAAGGGTACAATGGGATTTTTTCTATAGGGATTCACAATCAATCTATAATACATACATATATTTTAATAACCATTAAAAGTTTAAGAATATAAAATTTTCGCCTGTATATAGAGATACATAGCATTTAAACTAACTTAAATAAGCCCAAGCTTAAAAAATGTTAATATGTTGTTTGTCCTTTTCTGATCCTACCATGTTTAAACTCAGTTCATGTAGGTAGTCAAAATATTTTTTCTGTTCATGAAATATGACATTGCCACCTCTTCTGAGGTACATCAGAATTTTTTTTGTACTTGACATTTATTTTACCTTTGGTCCATATCATCATTTGATAAAGCTGAATGTAAAATATCAAAATGCTACACAAACTGGAATAAAGTTTTAATTTTCATTTTCTGATATAATTTAATATAGTTGAAGCTATTTTGGGGTCAGTCTAAGAAGGGCATACAGTGTGGGCATGTGGAAAACTATACATCAAGTTTGACGCCCAACTTTTTGAGCATCCCATGGTTTATAAAAAAAAATATTTTTTACTTTCAAAATAACTTATAACATATTTACTATAAAATCAAAATTATAGAGAATTTATAATAATCTTGTTGAACTAAAGGCTGAATTATAATATGATTATTTAATGTATATTATCAAGCATCAGTTGATTAAAATAAAATTCAACAAGTTATCTCGGGGTAAGTATAATAACTACATGTAAATGCATAAAAAGATGGTATCATGGTTGTATGTACAGGTTCATACACTGTTTGTTATAAAATGCCTACCTGCAAACCTCCTCATATTTCTTGTTGATTGATTTGTATGTCTCATGACCTGGTAAGTATATTGGAGCAAAACCATCCCTGCCCCTTGGGGCTTCTGCCTGTGGTAAACCTATCTCATCAGCTAACCTGCATGTAAATAAAGTAATAATTATTCATTATATTTATAACTCAATAAACAATACATGAATGATGTATTGTAAATTATCAGGGTTAAAAATCAGTTACCACAACTCCTCTTAAATTAAGACAGTGGTTTATAAATTCTTGACAATTTCTAGCAATAGGTAACTTGCATATTTAATTACTATTTAAACTAGTAGGCTACCACATTCATAGCCTACACAGAAAATGTTTCATAAGTTCCACATGTTATTGATCAAATAGATGAAAAATAAATAAATAAAATAAAAATAAATCATGGCAATGTAGACTCTAACATCTGATCACTTTTATACATTTTCAAAATTAAAAGATAAATGGCAAAAAATGATATTATCTGTTTAAAAACTATGTCTAGTCTACATACCTGGTGAGAAACTGGACAATGCATTGGACATTGTCGTAGGTAACAGCATGCTTAGGAGTTCTGTTGCTATTTCCGTGAACACTGGGGGCTGGGCCATACTTTAGAAAATGTTCACGAAACATTTTACTTTTAGGTAGTGAATGCTTATATTGTTCACAAACATGAAGCAAAAATACAAACACTCTGATTGTTATATTGGTAATCAAACTTGTGCCTCTTCCGTGAACCTTTTCTCGTTTCGTTTCCTTTACTGACCCCACATGCCTGCAGTTTGCCTATTATTAGCATATCTCTTGATTCCTTGTCCAATCCAAGAACATTTAAACGATTTTCTTGTAATTCTTCAAATGTATATCCATTTAAACACCTTTTTTGCATTGGTCTTTTATCCTAAAAAAGTTGTTTTTATCACTGACATTCCGTCATCACCGGTAATATCATCGCCATGCGTGTCACGGACATCTCCCTGATCTGGTTCACATTCGTCGTCGCTGTCAGGATTTGTATTGTTCAGAAACTGTCTAATACTCCCTTGGACAATTGGAGAATTGATCAAGTCCAACGATAATTCTTCCACTTCCTGATCGCTTTCGATGACGTCGTCATTGTCATAGTCATCTGTGTCAGGGTGCGATCTCAAATCGAACACTAGCGATACCATTAACAGCGTCATTTGAGATACATGCTGGAAAAAATCACTTAGTTCTTCGTCTGAAGCTGCAGCTAAATTACTGTCACATCCGACAATTCTTAAGTTGGAAGCCATATTATTCCATAAAACTTACTGTAAACATCGTTCTCGGAAGGAAACCCGAACCAGCTAATCTGTCAAACTTGACAACATGTAAACAACTAACACCGGAAACACGCTGTGTACTTTTAGCAGACGGAAAACCCCGGCAAGGTAGCCCTGATATTCGAAGAATATTTCATATTATATTATGTAATCTGTGTTGTTTTTCAAACATAAATATGAAATTCGCCATCTTTAATATTATGAGACAAAATTTCAGCTATTATAATCGATATTAAGAAAGAAACATGCACGGGAATGAGCGCAGGCGAGCTTTTTGTTTCCGCGCGAATACGTTACAAAATTAGAAATATTACGTCAGACGGAATTCCCTGTTTTATCACATTTCATTGGTCATGTCGTAAGGACCCTTTTCTCAGCCGCTGGCTCATATAAAGATGAGGTCTGGCAAAATTTTGTGTATTCATATGCAGCAAGAAAATGTTCGGAAATTCATAGCGTTCAAGAATATGTACTGTACCAGTATACAGTTTTGTTCATGTTTGATTTTTTTAAGTACTGAATACCTGGCAACTTTTGCTACTGTTTAATTTTTGCCATTTTGCCCTTAGTTTAGAGGGCAAATAAAATGAAGACGAAATTTTCAAGCTAAATACAGTCAAACCTGTTTTCAGCAGCCACTCATGGGAAATTGAAAACATGGCTGCATAAGGTGACCTTTGGTTCCAGGTTGACAAAAATCACAAAAAAATTGATGTCCATTATGCAGCATAGAGAGCAACAGATGTGTATTCATATACCAATACATGATAGTTTGATGTTAAGATGATCAGGTGTCAGAATCATGTACATTACAGTGCTGCCCAGCTAACCTGTCTACAGGTTTTCTAAAAATAGATAATGCGATCAACCATCCTAAAAAAATGGCTGCTGAAAAACAGTGTGACCAAGCATTTTGTCCTGTATGTCACTGGCCTTTGGCCGCGTTAGACAGGTGGCTGCTGGTTTAGATGTGTTTAAATAGTGAAATTGATTGGGGGGAACAGAAACTGGCTGTTGAAGATGAATGGCTGCTGAAAACAGGTGGCCTTTAAGGCAGGTTTGACTGTATCTGAAACATGGATGTCGATGAGAGTATGGTAATTGCGGGCAAATTAAAAGGGCAAAAGTAGCCAGGGGCAAAAATTCCAGGTATACAGTATCAGTTACTCATTCACCCCTAAAGACACATTGGGATTGGCCAAAGTCATTGATTTATAGAAGAGTCCAAAATGTTTTTTTGGGGGTAGAGTTACAAATGCTAATACTGGACAACTATTTGTTTTGTTTCAGTGATCTGGTTCCCAAGTTATTGACTCTACCACAGGATGTCGTGGGAAAATGTCTGACACAGCTTCTTCTGTGTAGATTTGTTCTGTTAGATAAATACGCAGCTAGCTATCTAGTGCCACACCTTCTTGCACCATGTAGAGGTAAGAAACCATGATAAAGGCTAATTCTACAATATTTTAGAGGTCAGGTACTATTGTCCGATTCACGTAAGATGGCAGGTAGAGTAACCTTTTGAATATCATACAGATTAATCTACTTACATTTCAGTTATGACAAGCTGCACAGGAAAATGTTTTATGTATGGTGACATGGAGGAATGATTACTCAAGTCAGTGTAATTTTAATGTTATGCTTTATTACCTAAAATTTAAACTCGTCCAGGTCAAGAAGGGTTCAATAGACTCCACCCAGCCAGGTTTTATGGTTTTTACTATAAAACTTTACCATTGACATGTCCACCATACCCAGATCTAACACCAGCTAGAGTTTAGACATTATAACCCAGTAGGTAGAGCTTCAGTTCTTCAACACGAAGGTCCCTGGTTAGATCCCCTAACATGACAGATTTTAAGAAGTGAGTTTCCATCTCCTTTTTGCGCAGCTCTATGCTTAGATAGAAGATAAATGGTTTAGGGTTTGCAGTTTGAAATCTTTATTTTGAGAGACCACATCACAGTGGCAAATGGAGCAGTCTCTCAAGATGGGTGCCACTGTATTTATAATCGATATTTATGGCTTTTAAAATAAACTCATCTTATCAAAATAATGAATTATTTACCTAGGGCCCGAATGTTCATTATAACTTGACTTGGAATTGGATTTCTTTTTTCAACCACATCTGGACCAAATGTGACCATGTTTGGTAAATAAGCTCAATATATCTAATGATTTTTAGATGAAAATGTCAAACATATATGTTGAAACTGTATATTTTCTATAGATATGTTTACTTGAGGTATGTTTCTTTTTCTTGTTTTGTATTTTAACGGGAGTTGGGGGGGGATCATAAACTTGACCAAATGTTTTGGTGCCAATAAAATGAAAATAATCTGTCCTTGTCAAATACATCTACAGATTTTACCTTCATCTATAAAGTCTGTATAATAAAGATAAAACTTGAGCTACGAGTATTTAGCCAAGTTGTTGACATTTAGTCCTGTTTTTGTAAATGGTGTTGTATTATAATTTTTCATTTACATGTATTTTTCATTATAAGTTATGAACTTTTTTCATCATTATATTTGTAGATTCTACAGAAAACTGCAGTTTACCAAAGGAAAACATCAACCCAATTTTTTCAGTGCCCAATTTCCAACAATATGTGATACCTGAATTATATAAAGTATTTCATTGCCATGACTACCATATACGGATGGTTCTTTTAACACATTTTGCCAAATATGTAGATTTATTTGACAGGAAGGATCTGGAGGAAGTCATATTTCCACAGGTAGGCTTAATTATCTAGCATGCTCTATGATTCGTATGACGTTGTGAATTTGAGTTCAAAGGTTTGTCTTACATGGTGACTGGGTTTGATAGTTTATTTGTGATCCGCTCTCGCAATTTTGACTAGCTTTCACAATTGTGACCCACTCTTACAATTTTGCCCAGTTCTGGCTCTGGTTTTCTAGGAAAAATGTTGCTGAGTATCAAAAATATTATCTAAAACAAATTGGTAATTACAATCTGTTACGGTAAGCCTAGTCATTAGATGAATAAAACATTGTTTTGTATCCATTTGTTGATTTTGATGAATATTTAAAAACAAATTTCGAAAAGTTCTGTAATCTTATTAACTGTTATTTTATGCCAGTCTGAACAATTTTGTTTCATTATGAAGTGCAGTGAACCCGCTTTACAACGACATTCATTATAACGGAATATTCGGTATCCGACAAGAATTCCTTGGGAACAAACGTACATGTACATAAAAAGTACTCATTACAACGGAATATTCGGTATCCGACTCCGACATTAGATTCTGGGAACAAATGTACAAAACTCGGTGTAAATAAACTCTTTACAACGACGTAACATAAAACCCACCAGCTGATCTGGCTATTGTTATCATTCTTGATTTACTTCACGGTTGAGTTCATAGGTAAATATAATTGACGATAAAACAATTACACCGTCAATTGTTTTCTAATCTCCACTGATTAGGTGATGGCCTAGGTGTCAACAATTAGCGCTTGAATCACCCTTACCTGTACGTCTGAATGTGAAATACAAGCTGGGTACAAAGTAAATAAATAAGATTGATAAATAAAGAATAAAAAATACACATAGTTGACAAGTTCCGTTAGGCTACACGTCTTTCCGATGTGGTTACAATGGCGGATCTTTAAATTATTTCAGTACTTGAGATAGCAGTAGACATTTTACTAAAACTTTATTTATGAAACGCATTTTTCAGAGAATTGTATCAGCAATCTCTGCACTGATCACTGATTTATTACCGATTTAATGAAAAATAATTGTGCATCGATGTTAACAAGATTAACTTGCATAAATTTTATTTATATATTTTGATAGTGATTTTAATGTTGTTTTAAGTTTATTTATTTACATGTACAAATATATGCGTAAATGATACTCAAGAGAGCTAACTATGAAATGCTCACCACATCAAATTCATTACAGTGACAAATTCGATATAACGTCATTCCTACATGGGAACAAACATGGTCGTTGTAAAGTGAGTTCACTGTATATTAGCACCTTATAGGCCTACAGGTGAAGTGTTGTCCATCGAGAACAGTTATGTAGACATGTTCCTGGAGTTATATAATAAACAGAATCTAACACTCATGTTAATGTAATATTTACTTCATTAAACTGTTAAACTATAGTGAAACTTGTATATAATGATCTCCTTAGGGTTACAATAAAACCTGTCTTTATAGGGAGGTGGTTTTTATATAGAGGTTGATTTGTACACAAATGGTACTATTGGGGACAGCAAAAAATGGTCTTTATGACCAGGTGGTCTTTATATGCAGGTGGTCACTAAAGCAGGTTTTACTGTAGTAAATCAATTCCATAAGGAACTCACCAAAGGCTTGTTTCATCTGAAATTTATATACATTGCACTCATTTAATAAATTCAGTATTACATTTACACCCATGTTAGATCCTCTATATATGAGATGAAGAGTTCATTACATTTTCTTTATTTATACATTTTTATATGTTCATTGGCGATTACAGATTCTGCTTGGCATACGTGACAGTAGTGAAGATTTAGCTGCCCTTAGTTTGCACTGTTTGGCGGACATGGTTACAGTGCTGGGGCGAGATACAGTCATAGGCGGAAAAAGCAAAGCGTACTTCACAAAGGGAACTCCAAAGGTAGCTATCATTGTTGTGTACCTTAATTTATTTCATTTTTTACCCCCTGCTAAGTTTGGACTGTCCTTATTTTTATTTTCACAAAACTGATAGCCGCTAAGACTTAAAATGTTAAAGAAACATGCAAGTTCATGCATGAATCTTTACATGTAAAAAATCTTAAATTAACGCATAATTTTCATATGTGCCTGTGTACTGCCACATTATTATTGCGCTTTTGAAATACAAATGCATTACTTGATATAAATAAATGCATATACATGTATACCATTTATTCAAATATAAAAGGGTTTATTTTTTTAAAGATTTTTCAGTGTTATTTTACTGATGATCTCTCTGATAAAACAATCAGCAAAATGAAAATTAGAATTAATTGTTAGTGGTCTAAGTGTTATTTTCTTATTTGTAGCACTTATATCTCAGATACAATATTATCACTCCATACCAACAACTTCTGACAACTCTTGTTCTTTTATCTATTACAGCCCCATACTGACAATTTCTAACAATTGTTCTTTTTTTCAATTACAGCCCCATACTGACAACTTTTAACATCTCGTTCTTTTATCTATTACAACCCCATACTGAGAATTTTTAACAACTCTTGTTCTTTTATATAATACAACCCTATACTGACAACTTTTGTTTTTTATCTATTAAATACTGACAACTTCTAACAACTCTTGTTCTTTTATCTATTACCGCACCATACTGACAACTTCTAACAAATCTTGTACTTTTATCTCTTACTGCTCCATACTGACAACTTCTGACAACTCTTGTTCTTTTATCTACTTGTATTACAACCCCATACTGACAATTCTTGTTCTTTTATTTAATACAACCCCATACTGACAACTTCTGACAACTCTTGTTTTTTAATTATTACAACCCCATACTGACAACTTCTGCCAACTGTTGTTTTTTTTATCTTTTACAACCCTATACTGACAACTTCTGACAACTCTTGTTCTTTTATCTATTACAACCACATTTTGGGGTCTTTTCAGACTTTGTCATTTTCATTGATTTTTGCATGATTTCCTCAATTATCTCTCTTTTCATTCACTTTGATGCATTCATTGTTTTACTTGTGATTAGATGAAGAAATGTTTTGTCCAAGAAATTTGCCGAAATTTAATTTCTAGAATTTTTTATGAATTTTTTAAGACTGCAAAAAAAAGAGGGGGGAGGGTACATTTTTCGCACTATCAGCTTTCTTTCAAAACCACTGAAGGAATTTTGATGAAACT
This sequence comes from Atrina japonica, assembly GCA_030159075.1. Classification (NCBI taxonomy): domain Eukaryota; kingdom Metazoa; phylum Mollusca; class Bivalvia; order Pterioida; family Pinnidae; genus Atrina; species Atrina japonica. The sequence continues at coordinate 853,812 of BROG01000233.1, read as the reverse complement.
ATACAGGAAGCAAGTGCTCAGGGCCCTTATTAAGTCTGTAGTTTTCAGCCAGATTGGCCCAAGGGTGGATCCAGGGCAGAGCAAAATGGGTCCCAAAAGGTACCCCTCTTTAAAAATATCCTTCTCCAGAACCACTTCATGAATTGAAAAACGGATTGTTTCTGAGTGAACTATATGGATGTATGATTCAAGTTTGTAGTTTTCATAGAAATAGGAATATTAATTTTTGAGGTCTTTTCAGACTTTGTCATTTTCATTAATTTTTGCATGATTTCCTCAATTATCTCCCCTTGCATTCATATGTGATGCATTAAAGTGTTTTACTTGTATATACAGTAAAACCTGCTATAGCGGCCACCTCTCTATAGGGATTGCCTGTCTATAAAGACCAGTTTTGAAAAGTACCATGACTGTATACTTCAGCTAAATTAAACCTGTGTAGAAGAGTCACCTGCACATAATGGTCAATATTTTCTGGTCCCTTGGGTGGCCCCAATGTACAGGTTTTACTGTAGTTGAAAAAATGTTTTTGTGCAAGAAATTTGCCTAAATTTGATTTCTAGAATTTTTTTATGAATTTCTTAAAACAACAATATTTCTTGGCCAGATCAGCCTACATGTACATATTTTTCTTGGTCTTCTTTTACACATTTGTAGATGGTTCTCAGGTGAGCGATTGAGGCCCTCTTGTTTTATCTATCATAACCCCATATTAACAACTTCTGACAACTCTTGTTCTTTTATCTATTACAACCCCATACTGACAACTTCTGACAACTTTTGTTCTTTTATCTATTTCAAACCCATAACGAATGGACACTTGTTAGAGTGTTTTTATTGTCAGTATGCATGCCGTTTGGGTGACAGATAAATAGAATAGTGACTGCACTGTTACCCAAATGGCATACATATTGACAATAAATGCACTCTGACAATTTTTCATTCGTTATATTTACATATCATAGCTTTCAAACTGAAAAACAAAATAATGGAATGGAATATCCTGCCTTATTTGTGATCAGTCTCATTATGATGGAACAGTAAAGTTCAAGGTATAACAGTAAAGTATAGAGTTTTCATGAATGAAATAATTTGGTATGACATCACATTATGAATAAAGCTACATCACTGAGTGATGTCATGTGAGGAACTTCATTTATAGCTGATATGAACGCCGTCTAGATTAACACCAAGTTTATGGGAGAATGCTGTGGGAAATGTAAATATATACTAACAACTTCTGACAACTCTTGTTCTTTTATCTATTACAACCCCATAGTGACAGTTTTTGTTTTATATTTATTAAATACTGACAATTTCTGACAACTCATGTTCTTTTATCTATTACAACTCCATAGTGACAACTTTTGTTCTTTATCTATTGCAGCACTCACTGGCCACAGACAAAAATGATTTATCAAATGTGAATGGAATTACGGAAAAAGTTCTGTTGAAAGATCTGGTCAATTTCAGGTAAATAACATTATTTTTGGGTTCGCCCGTAATAATCAGTCCAAGTTGTAATTCTATGTAAGTTTATAAAAAAGATGCTCTTCCAACTAGCATCCTAAAATTCTGTTTCCTTCCATTCTCCCATGAAATCATAATTTTTATTGCAAAAAGAAAAAAAACCCTCAGTAATTGGTTTTTTTTTATTAATTGCATCCCAATTTAAGCTGTGCAGGGTAAAGAAAGAGCTCTACTGTGTAAAATAATTTGCAGGGTACTCATATATTATATACATGGATATTTTCGCTCCTGTTTAATTTTCAACATTTTTATCATTATATGAGAGGACAAATTTTAAATGAAAGTGAAAGTTTATAAGTAGGTTCAGTGGTCACCAAGTCTCTGGGTACTTTGGTTTTTTTTGGCACTCCAAGCATCCCTTGTGCCAAAATCAGAGCAAACTAAAGATATTTATATCAGATCAAGGATTTTCTTAGGCTATTTTAGGGTCTAATTAAAAGACCAATTCCCAATGCAAAAATTCAAGGCTTGTATCCTCCCCAAAACTCTGTAAAAATTCCAAATTAGGAATTTCAAAATAAAGAGTAAAGTATTTTCAAATAAATGTCATAAATCAAGTATTTCAATTTTTGATAATTTCATTATATTTTCCCAATTCTATGGAGCAAGAACCCAGAGTTCTGGAGGTATTTAAGTCCCTGAAGTTGTTGTTAATTGTTTGTTAACCATTGTAAAGAAAATCAGGTTTATACTTTGTAACAATCTACTGTAGCTTGTTCATCTTTTGGTTTTTCTAATCTTTGAAAGCCAGATTTTGTTAATGTTTTTACATATTTTTTTTAATTCGAACAGCAAAGGCAATGAAAAAATTAGCAGAATAAAACATGAAGAGGAGATAGAACAAAAGAGGAAAGAGAGACAGGAGAAACTAAAGGAGGCTAAGATTAAGAGAGAGCAGAAACGACTCGAAAAAATGAGTCAACAGAAAAATAAAGGTACACATTTTGTTGTTTGTATAAAAAAAATGTAAACTCCAGGACCCAAAGTCAGCAAATCTGCTCAGAACTCAAGCTCAACTTTTATTTCATTATTTTGACTATATAATCGTTTGTAAAACATTTTGGCATGAGTGATTAGGAAACATGATTATTATATTTCATTATTCACAATAATTTTTCTGTAAAAATTGAATAAATACGTTGAGTACGGTATTCAAAATTTGAGTACGTACTTAAACAATTTTTTAATATTTCTGAAGTTTTCTTCAAATGAGCATTAATTCTTATCATTATTTACACTTGTATACCGTCAGTATACAAACATGTCCAGTTACAGAATAATTTTTGTGTGTTTTTACCTTAAAATCATGAAAAGTTAGTTGAGCTTGAGTACTGAGTAAAATTGGTGAGTTCAGTCCCAGGTTTTCAGTAATAAAAAACAACTAATTTATAATTGATCTATGTTTGGGGTAAGTGTTTGTTTGTTTCATTCAGTAGAAGCATCACATCATATCTTTCTGTTTAATGTTTTCTCCCCTATGTATCTAAATGGTATGCTCTTTTCTATTGTCATAGATCAGTTCATTATGATTTGTAGTGTTTAAGTGATATGAGCTGTCGTAGGTGAAAAATTTTACATGCCCATTTTATGTGATATGCTATCTCATATATATTCCAAAGAGACCATCTGGTGGTTAGAATAACAAATACATGTGTAAAATTGCAACAATATTGCCAAACGTAACCCATAATATCAAGTTATTTTTGTCCGCCATACTTTCAGCATTGCAAATTAACTTTCGGTAAATTTTTATGAAGATTTCCGAGTGACCAATAAAAAATGTGCTATTTGCAGTTAATATACATTCTATTCTTATTACCCTTTGTATTTATTTTCGTACAACATGATTTCATACCTAAATCAGGCAAAGTTTGTCTTTTTTGTCGTTTCAAAACATTTGTTTCTGAAATTGTCCACGTGCCGGGGGTATCGGGTGATCTCGACCCATTTTTAACTCGTACCTTCGCATTCTCGGTTTTATCATTCTTAACACATATGATCATATACTGCCCAACTCCACTAGACATGACAGCGCGATTGTAAAACATGAGGTACGCATACTTTTCACAGTTATATTTTGATTTTGTCAATGTCAGCATTTTTGGTAACATTAAAGATGGGAAAAAATTCTTTTAGTGACTCACGTCCTGTATTTTAAAAATAAATATAATACACATTAAAATCAGCCAACTTTAACATAGTCTGAGCTAAAGAGTTTATCTGAAAGGTCATTGCATATGGAAATACAGCTGGATTTTTTAAGGTACGGGAAAATTTAAATTCTAATAAAACAAATAACTTCGAAAAGAAGATCTTCTACAATGTTTTACGTGTTTGATAATGTATTTGACCACACATTTTATCATATTCTCGATTATATGTCAGGGGACAAAAAGAATCAGTGTGACAGCTTATACCGCTTTAAAAAGGGTTAATTATCTAAAGGTGATTTGAGTGTGTGCATGCTTAGCCTAGCAATGATATCCAGACGACAGGATTTGATATCTGTTTGTTTACCATGGCCAAGAGATCTATTTTAAGTTTTCCGCTGCCGAAATGTTTAAGTGTCAGTTTTCTAATGTCACTCAGCGCCCTCTGTGGACAAGTGGCTATATTGTTGGTCTTTAAAACATGAAGTCTTTCAACTCTAGCTAGTGTGTGTCTTAACCCCACTGCAACTAAAGGGGCATTAGCTATGGGGTTTTTTTTTCAACATTTTTTTCCCTTTTTTGTATTTAGATGATATACAATAACAAAAAAGAGGTATAAAAAACACACAGACGTAAAAATTCTTAAATTCCTATATATTTTGTGAAAATTGCTTGAGAAACCCAGGATTGGCACTCTTTCAATTGCAATTGATTAGCTCAACCTTACTATTTGTATATGGATACCACACTGGACCTGACCTTGTTTTCACAAAATATATAGGATTATAAGACTTTTTATGATTATGTATACCTCTGTAGCTCTTATTTGTTATTATACATCATGTACAAGCAGTAAAAGTAGAAAAAAATTGAAATATTTTTTTTGGTAAAACAGCTTATGCCCCTTTAAGTGGAAGCATGCCCTGTGGATGAAGACTGGTTTATTTTACAGGTACTTTTTAATTTGATGTTGTTTCCACCATTAAAATCTTATCGCCACTTTTTGACTGAAAAAAAATGTGTCATAAAACAAGAGCAAAAAACTTATTAAGGTCATGGTTAAATTTACTTTCAGAAAACCAATTAAAAACAGACAAAAATGAAACCCCTAATACTGGTGGTGAAGTGAATGAAATATTCCCTGGGAAAAAGGCTGAGTTATCTGACAGAATAAAAGAAGTGGACACTACAATAGCACACATGGAAACAAGATTGCCTATAGAACCAGTCAATCCACCAACAACGCCAGCCAAAGTGTTTGACAGTTTTGATAAAGATGTTAGGAAGAAAAAGTAAGTGTTCAGTTCAGCACATATTTCTCATATTCCAGAACATGTTACACTCTTTTCATTAAGGCATTGCATAATCAAAGCTGTACCCTTTGTAACCTCATTTCAGTACTTTCAGTGAAAATTAAATGAGATCTGTCTTTTACATGTATTAAATGTAGACCGACCATTTGTTTATTCACATTTTAGTTTCAGTCCAACTTTTAGATTTTTCTTTCCATAAATTTTAATCAAATTTGATATTTTGCAATATCAATATCAATTAGCTATTGCATGAGTTCAGTTATGTGAGAGTTATGGGCCTTTAAAATCTTCTATAGCGTCCTTTCTTAATATATATATTTACAGTATATATATATATATATATATATATATATATATATATATATATATATATATATATATATATATATATATATATATATATATATATATACAGTGTAATCTGTCTATTCCAAACTGCAGTGGGACCAATTAATATATTCAGAATAGAAAGAGTATACAGTTATTGAATTGCTATGAGGAAAATATCCATTTCATTGTCCCCCAAGACATAAACTATGTCATAAGTGTATGCCAAGGGGGACATTAAAAGTGCTATTTCCCAGAATATCTGTTTCATTATACTTAGCAAAAAATATAATCACAAGAGGAAAACAGAAAATATTCAACAATTGGGGAAGTGGAGGGAAATACCGAACTAGGCCTGGTCAAGGGGAGCCAGAATCTTGTCTACTCCCTCATTGGTATAACTTAAATGTTTTATTGTACTGTAACAAACGTTACACTCAGGTTGGTGCTTCAGAAATTACTTGTCGTGTGTTTGATGAAGGCGGACTTAGGAATGCTCTGACTGGCTGAAATAGAATGCCCTGCCCACAGGGTAATAGTGTCTCAACTGTTGCACCCTTTTATAGATTAATAGTTATCTGCAGCAAAGTTGAAGGAAATAGTTTGTTTTAATGATTTACCTTTATATCAGTAACAATCAGTAAGGATGTAATAATTCTGATTGTAGAAGATTTTTGGTTGAAAAGAATAAGCACAGATATATGCTATAAACACGGTATTGTATTTCATTTATCCAAAGGGATATCTTAAGGGAATATAAATATCCTAAAGGATATTTGTGAAATTTAATTTTTCCTGTAAAAAATTTAAAATCCTACAGGATTTATTTTTCCTGCAGGAAAATTAAATTTACCCTTAGGATTTTTATTTACCCATGGAATTTTTTTTTACCCTTAGGATTTATTTTATTGTTTAGGATTTTATTTTCCTGTAGAAGAAAAAAAATCCCTTTGAATGGTTATTATCCTGTAGGATTTTGTCAATTTCTTTCAGGATTTTTTATTTTCCTGCAGGACTTTTAGTTTTCCCTAGGAGATATTTTTCCTGCAGGATTTTTTACCTTTATAGGTAAATATCTCACCTGGCAGGTTTAGATTGACAAATAAAAATATTGAAAAAATACTGTGTTACAGTAGGTCTTTCTTGTGGTGCGGTTAGTTTTATCTGATTGTGCAGCTGAAGTGGGCAGGAAAATGCATTTTGGAGAACTGAATAATTGAAGTACACAGTACTATATCTCAATATCTGTATTGTTTTAAGATCAATATACATGTATTTCACTGAACAGTACCATGCAATTATATAATAATTGACCTCACTTAAGGTTAATACATGGTGTTATCAATCCAAGAAAGTGAAAGCGAAGGCTGAGGGAAAATATCGCTTTCTTGGGTTGATAACTCCATTTATCACATACATACTTCTAAATACAGGTTTTTTTTTCATCTCTGATATAGGAGCCAGCACGTGCCCTTTATCACACACCCTGTATCAGCCCTCCCTTTATCACACCCCTGTAACCCTTTATCGCACCCTCATTAGGAACACTTCTTGTATTTTTATTATTCAGAACACCTTGTTTTCCACTTCAGGCAAAAACCTATAGTTTGCTAATTCTCCCATTGCTCTTCTTGCTTCTGCAAATGAACAGCTTTTGCATCCATTAAATTAAACTCAATGTCAAACAGAAGCAAGTGATCCAGATCTATATTTCTAGGACCCTTTCATATGATTGCATACAGGGCTAAAGACCGCGATAATCTGTAAGCGTCCGTGTAACCATTAGATATCTCTGTGAAACAACTATGTAAAGACGAGCATAAAAAGTCATCTTCCGTGCACTCTGTGATCACTCTGGCACTGTCTGGTGGGTTCTCTGGGGGACGTCCGGGTAGCTACCGTGATTATCGGTAGAGAGGCCGGCGTTACTTGTATCAGCATCTTGTTACAACAGTATTGACACCAGCATCACGACACGGGATGGTCCCGGATGATCAAATTGTTTAATCCCTGTTGATCAGGTGTCTCATCCGTGAATGTGTCATGTTGATTCGGTGTCTCATCCGTGAATGTGTCATGTTGATTCGGTGTCTCATCCGTGAATGTGTCATGTTGATTCGGTGTCTCATCCGTGAATGTGTCATGTTGATTCGGTGTCTCATCCGTGAATGTGTCATGTTGATTCGGTGTCTCATCCGTGAATGTGTCATGTTGATTCGGTGTCTCATCCGTGAATGTGTCATGTTGATTCGGTGTCTCATCCGTGAATGTGTCATGTTGATTCGGTGTCTCATCCGTGAATGTGTGAAAGGTGCTTAAAAGAGTCATGTAATAAATGGCATTATCTGTATTGTTGTAAGATCAGTATAACACTTCACCAGACACTACAGTTCTGTATTCTGTTGAACTATAACTGAACTCGGACAATCACCGAATCACCAAATCAGATTAGAAATTCTATACTCACAAGAACTTCATATTCTGAAAGTAGTTTATAAATATCTGACATTCATCATTTTGTGCTATCAACTTATTATCACTAATGAGTATCTTGAATAATCAAAGCTGGTGATACAGTACTACCATTGTCTAATTGAGGTGTTCATATTGCACTTAATAGGAAAATGTAGTGTAGCATCATTATTTTCTTTTGGTAATTCTGTTATTAGGTTTCATCTTGTCATCTTTTTTGGTTCCATTTCACAATCATATTCTATAAATCATATGAAGGTTCTGAACAATTCATATTAAATCTTATTATGCATAAGACTGGCTAATCTACAAAAGGATATAGGAGAGGAAACTTTGTTGAAATTTCTTTTAAAATATAATCAAATTGGTAATGTGCTACAGAGATTGTGGTTAGATTTAAGATTATTGTCTAGAAGCCGGAAAATGGCCTCTCAGAGCTTTTGAAATTAAAGAACTAGTGAACCCCTCATGCATTGCTTTTGCATGAGTTATGTTTGTTGAAACACAATTCATTTTGGGGAGATACCGTTATTTTTCTGTCAATTCAATCAGGGGTTAACAATCATGAAATTTTCCATATGTCTTGCAGAACAAGTAGTATTGAAATCTACCTGCATGAATGCAAAAATTACTTGTCCGAAAATGGGGTATCTTTATTGAATTAATTTTTGTCTACAGCAATTTCGCTTTTTCCATTTTAAAAGTGAGAAATAACTTGTTCGACCGAAAAAAAAAATGGACCTGTCCAGGACAACCAGACAAACATGATTGTGAGCCCTGTTGATGCATTTGAGATTAAAATGTTAAAAACAAACCCCACATTGATGCCTTGATCTAAGATATTGAAATGTCTGGGCCTGTAAATTTGAACATTTTCTAGGGAGAATAATTCCGACTTCCAAAAATATTTCAAGGGAGCATACTCCCGAATCTCCTAGCTGCCACAATTATATGGACTTTGTATGAAGAAAGAAGCTTTTTTTAAGATGAATTCGCAATGTGATATATTCACAGAAAAACAGATAGATACATACTGTATACCTAGAAAATTTTGACCCCTGGTCATTTTCGCCCTTTTACAACAGACAGCATATTCACTCTATTTAAAACTTCCCCATATTATGCTTAGCCCCATGAATGACACGTATGCCCATTATTAACCTGAAAATTTTGCATTCATTTTAAATTTGCCCTCCCATCTAAGGAAAAAATGTCGACATGGGTATCGAAAATTTCCAAGTTTACATATATTTTAAAATTGACTGATGTAAGTTTGTTTCTTGTTTATAGATTCGATGATGAAATCAAGATAGAACCTGATATATACGTCACACATGATGACGAAGATACAAGTGAGGACGATTGGTCAGATTGGGAAAACTCCATCAGGGAGGAGGATTCAGTGGTGCATAATACACCAGATACTCAAAATATTGTGCCAAACAATTATATCTTAGAACAGTCAAAAATAAAATCATTTGATGTACAGCAAGAAAATTCTTCCATTGGACAAGACCTGTTGGATTCTCATTGGTCAAACAGTACAACATCGAAGGACTCATACTCAAATCAAAATACTCCAAAGTCAAGAACAACCAAATCACCAATGAAACTTCAGTCAAATCAAAAGAAAAAAGTTACGAAGACTAACAATACACCTCTTGGCTCAGAGTTTGACATTAAAAATCTGGAAATAAAAGTAAATGAGGAATCTTTGAAAGAACTTGACTTTTTTGCTGACATGACCCCGGACATTAAACCTAAAGCATTGACAGTAAAGGATGTCATTCCGGAGCCATCAGTCAAAGGGTCCAGTAGTTTGATATTAGGGTCAACGGTACTGGAGTCTAACTCAAAAGAAATCAGTCAAAATTTGATGTTTAGCTCAGTTGATGCTGGTGATACAGTAAGTATATGCATATTAAACTGTGACTGTGGTGTCATAATCTTTAGAATATCATAACATCATTTTTTTAATGGATTTTCCTAGGTCATTTTAATGTCAGTTACAGGATCTATTCCCAATGCAAAGATATTTGTATCTCTTCCCACTCAAAAAATGCTTATACGAAAATATCCAATTTGGAGTCTCAGAGTAAAGGGTAAAGTATTTTCAAACAGATGTCTGTTTTTAAAAACGTATATATTTTCTGAATTTTTTTTACCTGGGACCCCAGGAGGTAGAAAAATCCCTGTATTCTCATACGAAATGTATCATTTTACTTAAAACAAACTCTTTGCCATGTGTATATTTAAGATACTTTACAAGATGAGACAAGTCAGTTTGCAATTGGTTAAAATATGTAACTGAGTCTCAATTTATGGCTAAATTTTCCATATCTAAGTGATGATTTAACAAAAACTATATTTAACCAATCATTGAGCAACAGAATTTAACCCTTGGTTAAATTTTAATCATTGGTTGTGATATTTAATAGAGGGTTAAAATTTAACCAGTAGATGAGCAACTGGGTCCAGGTGTTGAAGCAAGGCTCATTTTTCTAATTTTATAGAATAAAAAATTTCATTGCAAAAATAACTTTGAAAAAAGTACACCAAGCATAAATGTAATTCAAAAACTGTATATTTGCAGTACCAAGTGATTTTCTTTACTGAGTCATGCTATATTTGTATTTTAATTTTTATGAAGAATTACAAGTCAGTCTTAGATTACATTTCTACTTTTATAGGATGCGGCTGGATGGGGTGATGATTTAAACTGGGATGATGATGCATTTTGAGGCAAAAATATCAAGCCTTATGAATCTCTACATATGCATTTATCTACAAGATTCCAGCTTAATTTGCAGAAGTAATATCATTAAAAGAAATCAGACTGGAGTTGTATTCAAAAAATAAATACAGATACTGTTGGTGTAAATGTATGGACAAGTTATTGTGGCAAGACTGATCAGTAAAAGTCGGTTTTCAGGTTGTAAAAATTAGCTGGCTTGTATGCAGTGATATCATGTGAAGCATGATTTAGTAACTGTTTGTTTTGAAATCAACATTTGTAATTTATTCTAACAGTTTAATTTAGGTGGGTTGTTTGTGTCTGCATTGTCAGACTTTAAAATTAAAAACAAACAATCTGACTTACCGGTAAAGTGTTTTTCTTCAATGCAGTTGTTGCTTATACATCCAATCTCCCATTCAAATTGTTGATCCTAGAAGCATTTGGGGAGACAACCATGTGAAACATCTGATACTGGAGTGGTGTAGACATTGAAAATTTTGATATAGTATTCCTACATATTGCTACTAAACTCATAGATAATTTTGTGGTGCATTTCCCAGACCATTACAGGATCAGAAAACTAAAAAGAGTTATTTTTCTTGAAAAAAATCAACTCCCTTGTGTGTACTATAATTTGAGATGGAAATACACATGATACATTGTATTTATGTTGTAACTGAACATTGGTGTATATCTATTGCACACAATTGTAAGTAATGATAAAAATTATTGTTCATTTGAAGAAAACTTCTGAAATGTCAAAATATAGTTTGAGTATGTAGGATTTTTTTCAAATTTTTAGTGGGAAAATCGTAAATTTCACCCACATTTTGCCTGGAATGAAATCATATACATGTACAGTGTGTCCCATAATACATGTAACACTTTCAAATTTTCACAAAATCTATATTTCTTTACACATCCCAGTGAATTTTCAGAAAAAATATATTCATATTTTAATGTTTTTATGATATTGAATTTGTAGAATTTGCTTTCACTGTTACAAAGATATATCTAAAAATATAAAAGTACTGTCCGTAAAGAAAAATGGACAGATTATTCCACTGCTGCTTAGTGCGGCCCATACAGTTACTTTTTCGCCAGTTAGTGGTTTTTCTGCATATATGTTTGGCTTCTCAGTGTCCCAGAATCTAGTGTTTTGTTTATTTACTGCATTATTCAAATTAAAATTAGCCTTATCTGAAAACCAGGTAGAGCTTGGAAAAGACGATGACTTTCCTAAAACACAGTGTGCAAAGTCAAGATGGCTGTCAATGTCCAACTGTTTTAGGTATTGCATAATGCTGATCTTATATGGTGTCAGGTTTAACTCAAATTTTAACATTCTATATACACTTGTATTACTGTTTTCGCCATTTAAATTGCGCATGACTTGTCTAACTGACTGTTGTGGAGTTTCCGTTATCACTTTCTCAACAGAAGCAATAATTCCTTTTGTGCACACACTCTTTGGTCTACCTGCATTACAATGTCTAATACCATTAACTGTCCCCTATTTTCAAATTTGTTAATAACTCTGTAAATTCTCTTCCTATAAGTCCTGGATACTTCTTTTTCATGGCTCTGCTAACTAAAGTTGCTGATTTTGTCTCATAAAACAACTTTACAACTTCTGCAAGCTGCTGAGTTGAAGGTTCCATGTTGATATTTTGATGACATCATTGATGACATCATCATTCTGGAATGAAGTCACAATTTTTCCCGTATTTTTCAAAAATATAATTTTACCATGAAATTTACACCTATGCCAAATTTCACTTTCCTTTAATGTCAATTTATGGAATTATAAAAATCAAAGTGTGACATATATTATGGGACACTCTGTACATGGTATATTATATGTTTCACATTCAGTTCTGTCAAAGTTTTTATAAACAACTGTATAGTAAAAATGATATACATGTATTAGGAATTGAGCTTGAGTATTTGGTCATTTAATATCTTTCGGCCATAATCTCAACTGCTAAAATTGATTTTTTTTTTCATTTCTACATAGTTTATGTAAATCTTATTGATAATACAAAAGTTATAGTTTTTGAAAAGAGACCAAAACAGTTGCTAAAGAGGATCATTTCTGTCTCAAGAAGACATCATCAGTTGAGCTGGAACTGAATATAAATGTATATTTCGGAAAGAGAAAACCTGTAACAAAAGATATTCAGTTGCATCAAAAATTCTGTGGGTTTTATCTTTAAAATCTTAAAGTTTTTTGTTGACCTTGAGTATTGCGTAAATTTGGTTTCTTCGGGCTCTGGTGTGGGATAAACCATGTTTCCAGGACCATGAAGCAGTAACAGTTAGGGTTTATATATATCGCTGATGTAACCCCAACTGACCCACTTAAAAGTCTTTTGACCCAAACATTTTTAAGCGGTTTTCCCCACTTTTTATTATTTTTTCTTATCAAAAAACTCAAATTTAAGTATCAAAATAAGAAAAATAAATTGCCAATTAAACTGGGCCAATTTTACAAACATCAAAGAAACAGTTTTTAATGATGGCCTTATAAACCTAAATAAACTTGTATTTTCATTTGATGGATAACTGTATAATAATCTTGTTTGCAATTCCTGTTTCACTGAATGATATTTTGAGTTACCTGTTCAATAGCGGTTGTTGGTTAGTCTGTACCAATTTTGATGAGGATTCATTCCTCACTTATTTCATTTGTTATTTGACTGTGGACTTGCAGTGGGTGAAACCAGTCAACAGAGAATTCTAACTCCTCTATGGCACCTGATCCCACCTCTGGATTTCCAGATGTTGATGTTCGTCCAGTGTTCACCAGATTTGTATATTGTATTCTGGACATCCTGATGTTTTGTACAGTGGTATCTGTAGTTTTTATATTTGTAAAAGATTTGGTTTAATCATAATTGACCTATCGCTAAATGTCTGACTGGTGTCTCTCCATGTGCACCGGATTGCGACATCATAATGAGACAAATATTGGACTGGTCATCTAATAGTGACATCATAATGAGACAAATATTTGACTGGTCATCTAATTGTGACATCATAATGAGAAAAATGAGTCTTTGTCAAAAGAATGCAAATATTTGACTGGTCATCTAATAGTGACATCATAATGGAAAAAAGGTCTGTCAAAAGATGCCGTGTCATGCAGTTTTGGAAAGGTCAATTTAGAATAAGCATGCTGCCTGCCACAGTCTTTATGTTAAACATTTTTTTATTTCAGTACTCAGAAAGACGGTATAAATGTCTTTTTTTTACTTTAAAACATTCAGCATTATATCAACCAATGTACGTTTGTTCTGCCACTTGTCATATATTTTCCTGCAAGAATGAATTTGTATTGTAATGCCATTTATATAATTATGTAATATTTAATTCTGGAATGGATTATATGTATTGTTCGATTCACGAAACTTGGCGAAAGTAACCTTGGCGAGGTCAGAGATAACCTTTTGATTGTAAGAATGATAACTTGATTAATTATAGTTCTTTACCTCGTTTAAGTACAGTGACAACATGGGAAGACATTTTGGACAACTCTTGCCAGTAAAATACCCAGAGATCTGATTGTCTTTAATGAAAAAATTAGTTTTGCCATTACCTAAAGTTTAAAAAAGTACATGAATATTGGTAGTAAGAAATTATAGGGTTGACGGTTGTTGAAAGGGAGGGGGTCACAAGAAAACCGATATTTTCCACTACAGTTTAAGTAGAAATGAACGGCAACCTATAGTCTATTGCATATACTATTGTCTTTCAGATTTTACATTTAACTTGGGAGTGGTGACGGAGTAACCTGCATTGAGGCCTATAAAATCTTTGTTGGTCTGTTTCTACTCAAGAACGTTTTCACAAGAAACCGAACTCATTCACCCACTACTGATTTACATTTGGCGGGGCGGAGTAACTGTCTATCTATGGTCGATTCTACTCACAGTTAACTTTACAGACACATTTGAGTCATTGATTTACAGAAGAGTCTACTGTTTTTCAGGGGTTGAGATAGGCTTCACAGTGTGATTCTTATGAAATATCTAGAAATTTAGGTTCGTCCAGATGAAAAAAGGGTTCACAAAGCTCCGCCCCCACAGGTTATATGGATTTGACAATAATAACACTGCGTGACAGATTTATGCTTTGGTATCTGAGAATTTTATATGTAAAATTGTACGTGTGATCTATTATGAGGAAATTGAATAAGAATGTATTTGTGTCTGAATTAAATGATAGAGAAGTAAAACTTGAATATAGTGTAAGTCATGACAGTTGGTAAATCTTATATTTTAAGGTGAAAGTAAATGTTTTAAAAGTTTCCAAATTTTTGTTTGATTTTTCCTTCATTCTTATTGGCGACAAATAATTTATGATAAAATGTAAGTATTCAAGCATTGTATTGACACACAGTCATAAAACTATCCTGACATGTAAGTCCAAAATGTAAGTATACAAGCATTGTATTGACACACAGTCATAAAACTATCCTGACATGTAAGTACAACGTATAACTCACCATGAGAAACAGAAATTTAAGTTTTTTTTTCATATTTTTAGCTCGCCGAGACAAAAGTCCAGAGAGCTAAAGACATAACCCCCGGAATTGTTGTCGTCGTCCTGGCCTATAACATTTTAACTGCAAGGGACAGGGCTTTGATATTACACACATATATTTCTTTTGACCAGATCTTTCATTTGATACCTTGACTTTTGACCTAGTGACTTTGCCCTTGAACGTTGACCTACTTTTCAAAAACTTTAACCTTGGCTATATCTTTTAAATCATGAGGGATATGGCTTTGATATTTCACATATAAATTTCTTATGACCAAAACTTTCATTTGGTACCTTGACGTTTGACCTAGTGACCTTAACCTTGGACTTTGAACTACTTTGCGAAAACTTTAACCTTGGCTATATCTTTTAAACCACGAGGGATATGGCTTTGATACTTCACATATATATTTCTTATGACCAGAGCTTTCATTTGGTACCTTGACTTTTGCCCTTGGACTTTGATCTTCTTTTCAAAATTTTTAACCTGAGCTGAAGGAATCAAAATTTTACCAGTCCTCTGACCTTAAAACCTGACAGCTGTGGGTCAAATATCTATTTTGAAAATTTACACTCATTCCGGCGAGCTTTGTTGTCTTCTGACAACTGTTGTATATTTTCTCTTCTCTGAAATATCAAGAAAAATCTTTTTATATCTGTATTAATGGTTATATAACATTTATTTTTGAAATTGTACCATTTAATTTATGATATTCGCCAAGTGCTGGGGTTTATAAGTGAAGGTCACAAATCTTTCGGATGAGACTTAAAACCGGGGTCCCATTTCAAGGAATGTGTGACACATAATGGAACTATCGCTGCATTGTCTTCAGTCCATAGCACACTAAAATTTTGTAGGACTTCACTACAGCTGATGACATTTTCGTATAAATGATAACAAAATTGTTACGGTGTAAACACCAAAACAACAAACTATCAAGATAATATCTCCTTAATTAATCACCTTATCATCGTTACGTGAGTAATACATTATGGTGGCATGAAGAGCGTATTATTTTAAAATTTCTGATATTTGCCAAGCGCTGGCCAGAAAAGTGAAAGTCACGGGACTTTTTGATGCGACTTAAAACCGAGATCCCATGTTAATAATCACATTAACAATATGGAAAATGGTTATAACAATGACGCCAGAAGCAAAGGATCGCATTGCTATCACGTTTTCAAAAAAAAAAAAATCTTGCTAGTAATATTCTCCACGCCCTTGTCAAATACTGAAAATCATTTTACAGCATCATGTGACATATATCATTTCTGAATTGTCGTCATCGTCACCTGATTTGTTTTGATAGTTAGCTAAAAACCAGTATAATCAAATTCAATACTGTAATTACATAACTCTTGTGGCCTTGTAAAATTACTCTTTTATACTGTTTGAATGCAGCATTTTGATTGGATAGACAGAATCACATAATGCTTAAGTAATTCAGTTAGTTTATCACTTGGTTTGATGGTGAATAAAATGATGAGTGAAAATGATATGTTTAGATATTAATTTTTATTTTGTAGAATCCTTTCTCATATTCATATATAAAGAGAGTCAATGTTATTTTATTTGTATTAAAACGTCAGGGTCATTACATTCTTGTTACAGCATTTTAGGCTTGCGAAATCTGGGGAGCAGGAGGTTTCGGCCATACTGCCTCTTCGTTATTACAATATTCCGGACATACCTTGTAAAGATGTTTCGGCCATACTGTCTCTTCGTCATTACAATATTCCGGACATACCTTGTAAAGATGTTTCGGCCATACTGCCTCTTCGTCATTACAATATTCCGGACATACCTTGTAAAGATGTTTCGGCCATACAACAAGTTCGTCCACACTTCGTTCGGCCATGTTTTTGACCATTAATTTGTTAGATATGAAGGGACATTTGAGCATAAAGACATGTACAGGACAATTGAATAACAGGATAAATAGACAGTTGAATGCAAGGAATATGGAAATGTACCAGAGTGCAAAAATAAAATGAGGGCCAGAAACGTACGTTTAAGCGCTAGAAAAAATATTTGAGCACCAGAGAAAATGGACAATTTAGCGCTTACCAGCATCTGTTTTAAGTCAGTCTTTGCATTGTTTGCTTCACTATCAACCCTATATATGTATGTTTAAACAAAATATCAGTTTCAGAAATAGTGACCTATTTATTGACAAATCATTTTCTAAATAAACACATGCTTCAGATTACGGACAAAATGACTGACAATATGACAAGCAGTCAAATGTCAAATCTCAACTCTCAAATGTCCACTCGCAAAAATCAATTTTGCGATCAAAAGTTCATCTACCAGCATTTAAAGTATAGTGATTATATTACTTGTTTATATGCAGTCTGATTATAAGCTCTATACATAGCCACTTAGGTATGTTTAAGGTCGCACATCCAAGGGTCTATTCTAAGTTTTGACTTGATTGAAAATTGTGTGCAATAAAGTATTTGTCTGGTGTTTGAAAGCTAATTCAATGAATTACTTCTAGTATTTATGCTTGTTTACTTCCGAAATTAAAAATCAGATGAGCTTTTGGTCCGAAGCCACCAGATTTAGTGCTTTCTTAAGTTCAATAACTTTTAAAATTTTGAGATAAAAACGCACAAAGACGTAATTCTAAAACTGAATTTTTGTATAGTTTTATATACAATAGTAAATTATTATGACAATATCTGTAGTTTGGATTCCACAAATAAGGTTTTTTATTATTTTCATATTCAAACCACAAAATACACCAATGTTTAATATGTGAATGAAAACATCTATATAGTCATAATTATAAAATTAAAAGACCCTACATACATGATGTCACTTTTTCATCTCTTTTACCTAACGTTAACAAACAAATTGGGATTTCATCACATTCGCAGCAAACTTCATTCTGTTCCTTTTACAATTCTTAATGAACTTTTTCAGGAAGCAAGAATGAACCCCTACAAGGATTCTTCAACCCCAGAATACATTCTGAACTCCATTATAATGGACATCGCTTATCACAGACTGTTTAAGCCTGCACGCGTCACCAACGATGACTGTTCTGAACAGAAACGTCTTTTCCTTATACTCAAATTTACAAATAAAGGCATAGACGCTTTAAACATTGGCAATGTTCTAAATCACAAAAAAGTTCAGTCCTGTGTTCCACCATATTTTAAAATTTCATATAGCTATACACCTAGCATCGCATCCAAACTATTCAATTACAAACAGGTTTTGCAGTGCCTGGACATCAACCAGTTTCTACACAGCACTGTCACATGTTCATGTGCTTTATCTCCTTTCAAATACAATCCTATCGAACATGTCATCACCGGGACGTTTCTGTTGTTGAAAATGAAAGCCTCAAATATCTTATTTTAAGGGGCCCTAAATACTGAGAAGCCCGTTCCTTTAATTGGCGTCAGAATTTCAGTTTAGTTATGAATTCTGTCGAAGATTATGCCAGACGATGGGCCAAACATGAAGACGTAGAACCAGACACTTTGTCTGAATGGCTTAAAGCCATACGATGGTTGATAAAATCTCGTATTCGAAAACTTAAAGAGACTATGAAAACACGTTATCCCTCTGTATTTAGTGATCCAGAAGTAGTAACTAAACTGGATAGATTACAGGACCAATATGTACTGGTACCAGTAGACAAAGCCTCAAACAATATAGTTTTTATTTGTAAGGCACATTACTATAATTGTTTATTAGAAGAACTTGGGTTTAATACGAATTCTGGTAATCCTACATACACACGTAGCTCACTTTCAAAGGACGAGATCATTTAAAATCATATGTCCGTATTACGCTCATTTTTGATATACCTACAACGGATACCGATTTTGAGCTACCATATTTATATTGGATACCTAAACTTCATAAAACCCCATATAAGCAAAGATACATAGCAGGATCCAGCAAATGTTCTACCAAACCTTTATCTTTACTCCCTACCAAGATATCGACAGCCGTTAAGGAGAAACTTCAACAATACTGTACAGTTGCTTATTCCAGAAGCGGTGTAAATCAGATGTGGATACTAAAATATTCTAAACAGCTTTTAGAAAATTTGAAGGCACACAATTTTTCTCGAATTCACAGTATCAAAACTTATGACTTCTCTATTCTTTACACAACTATTCCACATAAAAAAATAAAAAAGACTTTTAGCATCATAGACAACTATTTTTTCACTAAAGGTTGTACCCGAAAAATTAAATATCTAGTGATTGGCTATCAGGATACTCATTTTGTCCAACACCACTCTGATTCTACACATAAATACACTGAAGTTGATATAAAAAACATGCTGGAATTTCTAATAGACAATATATTTGTAATGTTCGGAGACGTGGTCTTTCAACAAATTGTCGGCATTCCTATGGGAACCAATTGTGCCCCTTTATTGGCCGACCTGTTCCTTTATTCATACGAAGCAGACTTCATTCAGAAACTGCTGAATCAAAAGAAGAAAAAGTTAGCGGTGTCCTTTTATTTGACATTTAGATATATCGACGACGTTTTGTCAATTAATAATGACAATTTTCATACATATGTCAATGCGATATAACCCAGCGAACTAGAAATTAAAGATACAACAGATTCAAGCACGCACGCTTCATACTTAGACATTTTACTTAATATAGACACAAACGGGAAATTGGCAACTAGGCTATACGACAAACGCGACGATTTCGACTTTCCCCATCGTAAATTTTCCATATTTAAGTAGTAATATCCCTCAGTCACCCGCATATCATGTATTTCACGAACGGTCCAATATGCCAGGGCGTGTACAACATATGAAGATTTCATATACAGAGGTAAACTACTCACTGAAAAATTATTGACACAGGGATACCGATAACCGTTTAATATCAACGTTCCGCAAATTTTACGGTCGGTATAATAGTCATGTTTGCGATTACTCTGATTCACTAAGTGAAATGTTGAGTTGCCTTTTCGTTGGCGGTTGTTGAGACGTCTATACCAATTGTGACGAGGATTCACTCCTCACGTATTTCATTGGACTTGACGTTGGACTCACGGCGGGTGTGACCGGTCGACAGGGGATGCTTACTCCTCCATGGCACCTGATCCCACCTCTTGGTTTCCAGAGGTCCGTGTTTGTCCATTTTTACCGGATTTGTATCTATGTCCTGGACATTCTACTGATTTATACTTTGGTATCTGAGATCTTTTATATATATAAATGTCAGAAGTTTTGAATGAAGTCTGTATCATACGAAAAGAAAAACAGGTGGGCCGATAAAGGGGCACAGTTGGTTCCCACTGGAATGTCCACGATTTTCTGAAAGACCTGGTCGCCAAACACTACAAATACATTGTCTATTAGAAATTCGATCATCTTTTTTTTTATCATCTTGTAGAAAGAACATTAAAGAGCACCCTAAGTGAAAATTGAAATTTTCTGTATTTATAGAACTCATCATTCTAAGAATAATTACACTGAAAACCCGATCAAACTCGGTGCACGCGTTTTCGAGAAACTGCAAAACTCGCCTTTACGAACGGCTCAAGTAGCCAGAAAGGGACGGGGCTTCGTGTGCGAAGTACGTGCTTCATTACAGGCTTAGTATCATCAGTGCCTCAGACGTGGACAGCAATACACTTATTGGTTTATTGAGTAAATATATCGTTGTATACAATAATGTAGGAATAATTGTTTTTTGTTTGGGCATTTTAACTGATCAATAAAACAAGATTGAGTTGTAACAATTTTCTTGTTACTAGGCAGCGATATTCTACATTAAGAAATCTAGCTGTTTTCATTATTTATGAATCTATGCTTACTTCTCTGTGTAAAATAGCATAATTGTCATTCTTGGAGAACAAATGATTAAAACAAACTTTGCGGAATTCAATTGTCAAAACAAAATAATTCAATTACTATTTTTAATTTCTTTTATAAACTGATATCGTAGTAATAGGCGTAAATTGTATGTCATTTCGAGAAGACAACTGCTGTAAATATCACATTATGCTACTGGCAAAGCAAATAAAGTACATATTTAATGGGAATTGAAAGCAACATCAACTATAACGAAAATGTAAATTTAACGAAAGTACGGTTCTAATAGACAACAAATGAATGTTTTTTTCCCCGGGTCATGTTTTTATTCACCGTATCAATTATATAATGAACTTTGTCACTCTTAAAACACCGTACGGAAACATATTATGGATTAAATTTAACGTATCAGTAGTCTTACTATATGAAAAAAAATAATTAAAATGCCGTATTTATATATGAAAATTTTAATTTACAATATTATCAATTGAAATTTGCTCGAAAAAATCACATTTTCGTGATATAGAAAGGTGTGTTTTGCCGATCGCCTACGAGACTAACAGTGCACCCAATCATCGGAAATTCTAAATTTTAGTTATGTCCCAAATGGAAACTGCATTATACTTTCACGCTCCGATTATTTGGAAACAAAGCAACACACGGAGGTGTAATCTTTTATTCTTTTTATTATATATTTGCATTCCGTTTGAGACACATGCTTTCTAATGGTATTTATAATACTTTATTACTTAAAACAAAATCAAAATATACATTCATACAATTAATTTATCAATCAAAAATCACAATGTAGTCATCGTATCTATTATGGCCATTTAATCTATCATCAATTAGTACTTATTTATTTAATATTTATTTATTTATTCATTACCTTTTTATCAATTTCTCGCTTTATAAAACTTATAAAATATTGACTACTTTGAAATTCATTCAGACATCAAAAATCGTATGTAGCTTTCTTTAACACAGTCGGAAGGGATTAAGTTATCTCGGACTACACAACCCACCCGCTGAGAATTCCGGCGCGGTTACATGACATGGCAATATAATGGAAGGTGTGAAGTAAGCGGGTGTTTTAAGGATTAAAAATAGCATACATCACAGGCGGCCGTTCTTTTTTTGTTTATAAAATACGAAACGCATGAAAGAAAAACTTAAGATATAAAATATCAAAATAAAGCCTGATACTCTAAATCAAACATAACAAAGACATCCGTCCGTAAATGTGAAACATTGAAAAGCCAAAACCATGTTCGTTATATGACTGCATTTAAATAAAATGATTTCATATATTTATGTGTCAAAATAATGATTTATTTGGTAAACTTTGTAATTTTTAACAGCGATGAATATGACTCGCTTTCCTGTCCACTTTTAATTTCCGGCATGACAGTAGTCACCCAAAGTCCATTCCGTCACAGTGTAAGTCACAAGTTTGCCGAAATGGAATAAATTCTTAATTAGTTTTCCGAAAGTAGTTATAGGCAGCTCCATGGCACGCATTTTGAATTTTGCCGCTAGGGGGCGCCACCAGTGGCGCTGTTGATGACGTCATCAGAATGCTGGCTTCTGATTGGTCAATTCAAAATGCGTGCCATGGAGCCGCCTGTGACGTCATAACCGGAAGTGCGTCATACCGGAAGTGAGGTCATACCGGAAGTGCGTCATACCGGAAGTGAGGTCCTGTTGTCATGATAATAAGGAGAAAGAGCCAATCGTTGAGCTTGGAGGCGTGTCTATGACCGGAAGTGTAAGGTTGTGGGGGCGGCCATCTTGGCTAAAGAGCCAATGAGAGCCTTCGTTACAAGAGGTCGGGGTCACAATAGGTCACGAGAGTTCACGAGAAATCGGCTAGAGAAAGAAGTTGGGTTTTTCCAGTTTTGGGTTGAGAGTGAATCTATTTCTAGAACCGAAACTTTGGGTTTTTCCAGGTTTGTGAAACCAGCAGTAGGTGTCGCAACAGTCGGAGTGGTAAACGATCCTGTATCAAGTGCGCATGCGCAAGAATCTGTAGGCCGAGTCAAGCTTGAACTAAGACTTGTACTAAGACTTATGAGTATGTACAAAGGGAGATCACTCTGTATACCTTGTATGGATCTGAACTATCATAAACTGTATAGTGATGGGGTTTTCCCCAGTTTTGAGGTCTAGAGTGAATGAACATTAATTAGATGATGGGGTATTCCCCGGATAGCATAATTAAGTTGTAAGTAATTAAAACCTTATTAACGTTGCTAGTTGCCTAATTTTTTCTGAGATACTAAAATTTAATGTTTGTACATGTTTCATACAGTAAACACTAAGCCTATGTAATAAAAATTCAAACACTCACCCTATGCTGGTAGTGGTTTTCTGACGATGTTGACTCTTCGAGCTCCGGATCGCAAATGAGATCTCAGAGGTCTAACTGAACCTATACTCTAGTCATGTGACTTATTTTTTTTTCTTCTGAGATATTTGTCATTTTAATGCATGGAAAATAATCTAGCCCTATCTAATAAAAAATGAAACACTCACCCATTCTGATAGCAGTGGTTTTTCTTTTGATGTTAACACCTCGAGCTTCGGATCTCAAATGAGTTTTCACAGGCTTAACTGAACCTCTCTCTAGTCACATGACTTACTATATTAAGACTTTCATCTAATGAAGTGAATACAAAAACACAAATGAAATAAAACGTTTAATGTTGAATTTACACTGATAAGTAGTATTTAGTCACTACACTATTTTTTAAACTCACCGCTACAGATTTTAGTGAAGGTTTCTTTTCGAATAAGTTGAGTGGCCCTTAAAAGGGCCGTTGAATTTTTCTCCTTGGAGAAAAAGTCTATTGGTCATCCAGCAGACTTCGCAAGTACCTGACGTCCATTTCCTTTTTTTCTATCAGCTGTCTTATTTGGCGTTGCCATAGAACGCTCAAATCACACTGTGCCATAGCATGCTCCATCTCAGGCATCGGTGGTACTGATGGCACAGCTCTTGGTGGAGGAGACATAGGTGGTGGTGTCCTAGGCCTATAAGGTGGTGGACGGCTGGTAAACGCGGACCTACTTGGAGTAGCCCTCACAACTATCAATATTCTCTTCGTCGACGAACACCGATGAATGCCTCTACGTAAATCACTCTGCGATGGTACATCTTCCAAGTTGTCCATGATGATGAACTAATACCGATATTCAGACAGTACTAGCTTATATAGAGTTAATGACGTCACGTATTGATTTTTTCTCCGTCTAGACATCTGGCCACCTGTTTTTGACACTTGACATCTGGCCACCTGTTTTTGACACTTGGCATCTGACCACCTGTTTTTGACATTTTTGAAACTTGGCATCTGGCCACCTGTTTTTGACATTTTGACACTTGGCATCTGACCACCTGTTTTTGACATCTGGCCACCTGTTTTACTGTCGCTATTATTTCACCAGTGTCTTATTCTTTCTCTGAATCTTTTACTTAGAATCTCTATAGCTCGTACGTCTCATAGAGTTGTGTTACACACACTATTACGCTTTGTATCCTTATTTTCTTTTTTACTTAGAATCTCTATAGCCCGTGTACGTCTCATAGAGTTGTGTTACACACACTATTACGCTTTGTATCCTTATTTTCTTTTTTACTTAGAATCTCTATAGCTCGTGTACGTCTCATAGAGTTGTGTAACACATACAATTACGCTTTGTATCCTTATTTTCTTTTTTACTTAGGATCACTTATAATTTCTATAGCTCGTGTACGTCTCATAGTGTTGTGTTACACATACTATTACGCTTTGTATCCTTATTTTCTCTTACTTAGAATCTCTATAGCTCGTACGTCTCATAGAGTTTGTGATACTAATACTCCTTCTCATAGTTTCACAATGGTGTTTTTACACCATATAACTCTTGTACCTTTGTGTCTACCGTGTACTAGTACTATGCTTAAACTATAGGTGCACACCTTATACCCAGATAAAATACATGGACATCAAAAGACGACAAGATTAATTTTGTAATGCAACATGTTTTAATTTTCCCCGTTAAAAAGGAAATCAAAATGTATTTTCGCAGAGGGTTAGGGGAATGTCCCTCTGGAAAATGTACAATAATTGAATGAACAAATAAACAATTCTTAAACTGTCACTTCATTATGGAGACGGGGTGCCAGTTGCATCAAACGATACACCGTATCCCAAAGTCGGTTTTGGTCGGTTTCTTTGCGCCATTGAGTAGCTCTCCAATCTGGGCAGTAGAATTTCTGTTTGTAGACGTCTCTAAATGCTTTAGGAATGCTGGATTGCTCTAAACTTTCTTCAATTTTTTCCAAAATGTTCATGTCGTTCACCGTGTCTAGAGCCTCGTCAAAGTAGTGAAACATCATTGTGCCGTCATCATATATCATCAGGCAGGAATGTTGATTTTGACTCGGATGATCAATCTCACAGCCGTAACATTGAGTGTTGGCTACTTCGTACATCTTGTTTAATATGGCTTCTGCGTACACCATGTGCCATTGACTATCAATGGATTGACTGTAGCTCTGTTCCATGTTGTAGTTGATGTTGACGAAAATAACTAGTGTAGTGGTCCACAAGAAAAAATTCATCTTTTCCGTTTCAAGTCTGAACTGCAGTTTTAATAGCTGAGTGAATCACGTGACATTCTTATCCCATCTATAGTATGTATTTTTAGTTGCTTGTAAACACATGTCTCTCGATCATGTCACGAGTTACACCGTAGATCTCCCAATAGATAGGACTTTGACGTAATGCACTTACATCTGCTGTAAAGGTTTCTAATACACATAAGCGTTCTGTCGTAAAAATCTCATCATCAAACATATGATATACAATCCCTATAAAATGTGCAGGTGTTTTCACACCACGTACATAAGTACTCCAATCAGGAGTACATCGTATCTGATGTTTCATTCTTCTGTGTAATAGAGAACAGCAGATCATCCATACAGTTGCAATCATGATTTCTCTCTGTGTGCACTCTGATGGGATGTCAGCCTATGTCATACCCAACAAGTCACGTGATCCCTGAATCGTATCTTTGTAATCTCTCCCATTCCCCTCATTTCTCTCTCTTTCTCTTATTTCTTTTCTCTCATTTCTTCTCTTTCTCTCTCTCCACATGTTCACCTTTCTCTCATTTCTTTTCTCTCTCTCTCATTTCTTCTCTCTCTCCACATGTTCACCTTTCTCTTATTTCTTTTTTCTGTTTTCTCTCTCATACACACCCCAACCTTTCTTTCTACTTTATATTGTTTTTTAACTCATGAATAACTCATAAACAATTCTATTCACTCAACATTTTATTACCCCGCTCAAACAAGAAGTAGTTCTTGGTGGATTAGGGCCGTCCCTCTAAGACTACGTACAGTGATACCAAAAAAACAAAATAATAATAATAATAATAATAAACAACAAAGAGTTTAATACATCTCACTACTGCGGTTGATCTTGCCCATACAGCGCGGAGCAAAAGAACGTCAGCTTTTGTCCTAGATCGGTCGGTTCGGATTCCTTGACGTAATTAAACCCATACTTGTCGTGACTGACAGGACTGATCCCTGGTTGATTTAGGTACAGGTATACGATATTGCTCTCTAAACCATCTCCAAACAAAACGATCGTTTAGTAAAGGATCAATGTTTCTTCTTCTTGGTATAGGTTGAGGACTTAACGATTGAAATAAAACATGACTAGGGACACCTCGATGTCTTTGACGTAAATAATAAACACAGTAATGTCCACAAACTTTGGTGCTAGGGTGTTGATACATCTGTTGATTATAAATCACTCGATCTGCATGGCGTTTCATAAATTGATAGATATCACGATAGATCCATGGAGGTAAGCCGTAAGAGTCAAAATATTCAGCAGTCTGATGATCTATGAAATGAATGGCAACCCAGTGCTCTCCTGGTTGATCGTGAGGATCTGTATTGACGATAAATGAATGTTTGCCATAAGGTAGATAGTCCGGTAAAACGTCTCTTGGGTATACTCCACCGAAAAAAGGTCCTACATAAGGGTCTCGTGATAAAATACTGTTGAGTTGATGAGCATTCAAACCTTGAATACTTTGCATGGTTTCAATAGTCTATAGCCAATTATCTCTGTTTGTTGATTTCTAATACGTTATCAAATTCTCCATAGACAATGCAGTTCACACTCTCTGCTAAAGCTTGAGCAAATTGAAGTTCGATGCGTAAATTTCCTGTTTTTATCCAGTGTAACTTGTTCTGATCATTGTCTTGATCAGCTGTCAAATCAAAACACCACTAGGTATACCCTCTTCTATAGTTGTCAATGGTCACGGAAGGGGCCCAGTCTTCTCCTAATCCTTGATATAAGCTCAAGTATGATCGCAAGTACAAGTTGTTTTCAAAGTCAGGTTCTAAAGGACGAGTGCAAAGACTTTCTCCATTGATACTTACATCCACTTTATTGACATTAAAATGTTGAAAATAAAAAAGGATTCTTTGTCGCATCCCCATTGAAAGCGGCATTGCTCACCATACCTACTACTATACGTTTTGGCATTTGACCTTGATACAAATGATCTGTAATCTTTGAACGTGTACCAGCAGGAATGGTAAACGTTTTCACTTCTACACGTCTCAAGGGAAATTTAGCAGTACTGGTATTCACCTGCTCCTTCATCTGATTCAGTAAGGTTGCAATGGGTTTCACTTTACGTACCACTAGATACATTTGTAATGTCTTCAAATATTCTAATTCACCTCCTCCACACATCATGTAAAAGGGTTCACAACTTCTATTAAACCTTAGGCGTACATCTATACCATTAGGTAGAAATCGTTTCTGTTCAAACAGATCCAAATGGAGACGATCCATCATATTAAAGGTTTTACTTTCACTGATACGTTCATGACGATCAGCTAATCCCGAGTTTCTCTCGGCGACATCACCGGTATGGGGATTCAACTTGTCAAATCGTCCAGGTTGATCCTTGTACCATAAACTTGTAGCACTAATTTGATATTTTAACGTTTCGTTAGAAAAAGACAGCAACTTTTCGAGATAAGCTCGATAGGGATAGGTATCGGTTCCAGGAGTGATCACCTTTCCATTTAGATTACAATCGATCTCGGAAAACA
This sequence comes from Atrina japonica, assembly GCA_030159075.1. Taxonomy (NCBI): domain Eukaryota; kingdom Metazoa; phylum Mollusca; class Bivalvia; order Pterioida; family Pinnidae; genus Atrina; species Atrina japonica. The sequence continues at coordinate 825,793 of BROG01000233.1, read as the reverse complement.
AACTATGCAGCAAATTGTTGACGGGGGTGATTTGACTATCATCTGCTAGATCAGTTTCATCTTGTTTGACGATCTTAGTTTCTACGTACACATAGGTCTGGTTCAAATTCAAATACTCATCGCCTTGTCCTTTGATTTCAAACTCAATAGGAGCAGATTGTGTATTGACACTGGAGACGGGTTAATATTCCACCCATCTTCCTTCTTCTAAGGTTACGTTGGTGGGAGGGACATTAAACAACTCTAAAGCTTCACTACTACACTCACAGGAATCTGTTTGCATCATCATCTTGTTAGTCAAAGATATCTTGCTCTCTTCCGACCTGTTTATATTTACTTGTAGAAGTAGACTGAAAGGGACGGTTCATTCGTTTCTTTTTCATACTACTGTTCGTATGACTCGTTGTTCCTGTTCGTTTCTTGCCTGCTAAACGAGAAGAGACATGAGAGGGGGCACGAGCTAATGTTTTCTTAGGAACCGTCATTAAGTTGCTCACTGCTTCTTTTCCTCGTTGAACAAGAGCATTTTCAATGAACGTTTATTCTGTATCACATCCATGCCCGTATTCAAAGCAAATTTAGCTATATGAGGAATGGCTTTCGTCATGGTTGGTTTGAGAAAGTCTGACCAAATACCTTTGCCATATTGCATATCAGATGCTCTGGGACTAAATGCTCCTACGAGTGTATTGACGATACTCCCTGCAAGTCTTAATGGATTGATGATCCCACCTCTCTGAGGAGAGATCAGACCATAAGTTGTTCTCGATAACGATTGAGTCAGTTTAGGAAAGAGAAGCCCATATCCTTTCTGACGAGGTACCCCTTTATGAACGATGTGTCATAATGTGTCACTATCAATACAGTCCTTAGGAATGGATTCAAACGTGGGAACTTGAAGCCTTTATAGATTCAATGATTTGCTTTGGAAGGTAGTTTGATACTAGGATTAGGCATGATGTACCCCATACAACCACTTAACATAACCATCCAGAACTGACTATTGTCATCTTTCAAAGCCAAATGAACGACGCAAGCTATGATGATAGTAAAGGCAAGAATTACTTGAACAAAGAATACAATTTCATTCAGAGGTATGTTTTCTCCGCACCATTTCCAAGTAGTACTAGGCGTATGACTCACTCTATCGGGTTGTTGCTCGGTGGGCTCATTGTTGACTCTGATAGACACTCGGCTTACCGAGTCTACTGGTCGATCAAGTTGGATTTGGGGATCCATGAATCAAAAGTAGAAGGATATCCTTTCTAATGTACCTTCACTTCTTCTATAACTCGATTTTTACCTTTTTCTATGATCGAGAATCTCGTCGACTTCATAGACATCATCTGTTTTCACAGATTCGTTAAACGTACCTTCCAATCGTTTTTGATGATCATCCTGGATGTAATACACATAAGGATAACGATCAGGTACTCGTTTCTCGACCGTGAACAGTTCCGTGGTCCAGTTAGGTAAGTATCCCTTATCAAATGCACGTTTTACTTTACTGATACGTAAGCGATCACCTGTATGAAGTTTGGGCAATTGACGGTTTTTAGAAGGGGTACCATATAAGGTCTCCCAGACTTCTAACACATTGGAAGGATTGACTTTTATGGGACTTCTACCGATACTACGATGATATGATTGATTATAAGCTTGAACAATCTGAGGTAGAACGTCAACATAACGACGTGAACGAGTATGAGTAAAATAACTCCACATGCGAGCTTTCAGTGTCCTTTGAAAGCGTTCTACAATACTAGCTTTTCTTTCTGTGTCATGAAACGTTTGACGAAATTCACGATTCAAAAGCTCTTTTCCTTTATCGGATTGTATACGAATGGGACGTCGTCCTTTAGCTTGTTTTAATACTGCTTGAAACCCTCGTACCATTTCTTTGGCAGATTTATGTTTTCAAAGGGATGACCCAAGCATATTTAGATAAAACATTAATGACACATTAGAGAAACGTATACCCATCATTGTGTGTCTTGATGTTGGATACATCAGCTAAATCTAACTGCCATTGTTCATTCATATCGGTCACTCTCGTTTGGTTACGAGGAAACTTTCTCTTGATAGATTTATGAAGCGTATACGTGTCTTGTTCTTTTAACCATTGTTTGACCTCATTTAGAGAAATGGGATACTTTCGATGTTTCACTTCTCGATAGAGAGGTTGTATACCTGCATATCCACCCCGATTAGAAGGATCATAATAGATGGATGCTAATTTGGCATTTTGCAAAGATTTTGAGTTTTGATCCATTCTGGAAGTTGAGAACTCTTTTGAGACTTTGTAATGGTAGACCAGGCGGTAGGATTCATCACTTTGATATAATTACGGTTACGTATCACTAATCACGAGGGACATTCGATTTCTCTAATCCTTTTACAAAACTATCAAGTCCCGAGGGTTGATATACTTTTCTAGGTTGTGTCCGTAAGGCATCAGTTACGAGATAGACCATATTTGTCCCAGGTACGGTCTTTCCTTTGTATTGTATTTGGCCGTCTTTTTCTCATGTTAGTATATCAGAATGTTTCTTGAGATGTTTAAATAACAAAGGAACTTTTGGTTTTAATGGAGCAGTGACACTGACTGTAATAGCTGTCATAAGATCTTGATCATCAGGAGACATTTCAGATTTAACATCATCTTTGACTTCTTTGACTTTATTTGTTTACTGAGACCAAGGTCTCTGTTCTACAGGATGACGAGTTTGTTGTAGATACGTATGGTATCGATGAAGTTCTTGACCAAGCTTGGCTAATTTAGCTTCAGGAGTCAAATCATCACGATCTACAATCGCATCTAATTCATTACCTAAACGCACCGAAGATGCTACTTCAGGTGTATGAGGCAAAGGATGTAAACTTCTTTCTCTCCATTGTTTGAGTTCCTCCATGGTCCTCTCGGGAACTAAGATCATTTTTCGTGTGCTCATGGTTATAGAGTTTAAGACAGGAGAAGCTATGGCTCCTAGTATTGGCGCTAATAAGAGTAAGATAGGTAAAACACCACCCTGTTGATTCGTTAGAATACGACGCCGTTGAGGGACAGTCAATTGAGGATGAACTAGTTTTCTTAAGACCCGTTTCTTTGAACCCAAGTGCTGTTTCTGGCGTTTTGTTAAAGGAATCACTCCTTTTAAGATGTTATACACTACTTCACAAATTTTCATGATCGTGTCATCAGGGGCATACCGTAAGATCATCTTTTTAAACTCAATAGGATACTGCTTTTGTCCTAAGACTTTAATCAAAGCAGCATGAGATTCAAGCCCATGCTTACTTTTTCTTGGTGCCATGATGTAACTACAACTAAGTATTCTATACAAATGACTCAATACATGATCTGAGGTAGTTTTATAAACCTATATCAATATAGGATGTTGAAGTCGTTTATGATCTTGAAGTTCTTTACTCGTAGTAAAAAGAGCCCGACACCATAGACATTTGTAGCTATTCATATATGAAGTAGCCTGTGTCTTAGGCTGAGTGATGATGGGAGAGCAAAAGGTAGAAGCAAACGAAGGTAAACGAGTAGACTTTGGAGTAGCATGTAACACGTTTGTTCAGCTGAGATGATACATCTTTTGCAGTTAAAGGTTTTGGTAATAAGGGAAATAACAAGGACTGCTTGGGAGTCGCAGTAGGAGTAGACTTCTTAGGTACATTCAGTGTCTGTAGGACTGCTTTAGTCTTAGTAATAGGAGGTTGTTTCCGTTGTGTAATTTTGATATTAGGTCTACCAGGAAGACGTATAGGTTGTCCAAAGATAGATGTTGCAGTAGCAGAAGTCCCTGCTACAGGACTGTTGGTTACAGGTGGAGACGGCATTTCTCTGTATTAAGGTTTGCTGTAGGTTTAGTCACTGGAATGGTACCAGACAGTAGATTTTTAGCCCCCATACCAAACCATTTCAATAAAGCGTCTCTACCTATTTCTAACAGTTCTTGACGTCTGACGGGATCTTTCTCTAATTGCAATTTTCTTAAAGTAGTCACCAGTTTACTGGTGGCTTTAGGTAAAGGATTCATGATTCTACGTTAACAGGAATACGAGAAATGACGGCCTAGAGAAAGTTACTGTCTACTTATAAGGTGTATACAACACTATCCCTCCCGTATACCAAGGATGAAACAGATCTGATCTTAATCTTAGATTATCAGGGGTAGACGATGTGATATCAATCAAGAGATAACCATGAGGACGATTTGTAGCATCGTGACAAGCATGGTTTAAACCTGGTAGGTCTAATTGACGTGATAAGCTGGTCACTTGAGATTTATCTCTAGGATTCTTAAACAGGACGAGATAATGAGCATTCAGACTAATGGTACGATATTGTTTAGCACGATCAAACAAGTTTTGAGTGATGTAGATCACACTTGTGTTCCGATGATGTGCTTTACGTGTAAACCATTCAACGATAGAATCGAGAGCTTTACTACCCATCATATCATCAAAGACAAGTAGGTGACGACGAGTTGGATCAGAAACTAAGACTTCGTCATCCTCAGGTATATTTTGAACAAAGTGAACATTATGTTCCCGTTGTAAGATTTCATAAGCAGGTTGCCATTCACGATAACACCATACAATTTAGTCGGGAGGGGAATGAATCCATTGATCCTTCCATTCTATCAACTGTTTTACAAATTCAGTTTTCCCTGATTTGGTAGGTCCCGCCACAAACATGGTAAATTCATGCTTTAATTCTATCGTATCGGGAGATATGGACTGATAGTAAGCCATTTTAATACTAGTAATGAAACTGAGAGGTGTAGTATTATATACATGGTCACTTTAGTAGTGTATGTATTATATACATGGTCACTTGAGTAGTATATCATCTAAGGTATAAAACAAAAACGTTCCGAGTAGTAGTAGTAGGAGTCATGAAACAACTCCGAATAGACCTCTGACGTCATTGATTGCGTGCGCGTTCATAGTCTCTATATAAACCAGACATTTGGTTTTACTCGGTATCAGTTCATCATCATGGACAGATTTCAGGACGCACCAGTTGAGAGAAAAGTAGCCGTGGTAAGGCCTACTCCCCGTCGGCCAGCATTTTTATCCCGTCCGCCGCCACCACCACCTTACAGGTCTAGGGTACCACCCCCTAGACCTCCTCCACCCAGGGCTGTGCCATCACTGCCCCCGCTACCTGAGCTACAGTATACCATGGCTCAGGCAGATTTGAGGCTTTTGAGACAGAGGCAGAGATAAGGCGACTAATAGAAGAAAAAGAACTGCAAGTCAGTCGACTGCAGCGACTGCTGGACGGGGAATAGGCCTTTATAAAACAAGAAAATTTAACGGCCCTTTTAAGGTCCACCTAACTTACACGAAAAGAAACCTTAACTGAAAGTATGCAGTTTTTGTATGTGTTGTGTTATACTATAGTGGTAAGTCTAACCTATAGTAAGTAAATGCGAACATTCACTAGTTCTTTTTACTTGATCGATAAAAATTTATTAGACAGAAATTCAAAGCGAGTCAATTCTAAAAATAGTAACATTAAAAACTTGGGAATAAGTTCAGTTAGACCTCTGAGAGCTCATTTGGCATCCGAAGCTCGAAGAGTCAACATCGTCAGAAAAATTCCTCTGGGTGAGTGTTTAATTTTTTATTTTATATACAGTAGTACATGAAACAATATAATACAGATACTATTTTCACTGTCTGAACTTTGATACTTGTTGAAACGATGTAAGTGAACAACTTCATACTCCACAACTTTGTCACTTGTGTCACTTTGAGACTTCATAACTTGGAACGTTGCACACGTTGCAAACTTTGAGAACGACACAAACATACACACACAAACTTGATCACTTTTGCAAACTTTGAGTACGTTACACACTTTCATGTTCAATGTATCTCTCTCCTGCTGTGAGATTAGTCAGTCCCTGAAAAACTAGATATCCCATGATTCCATAGCCAAGATCGCTACTCTCCCTATACTTCCTGTTTCACTACCCACCCTCCCTCTCTGGTTTAATGCATACAGCCCATATAGAGTCATCTCCCCTTTTGTTCCACCCCTATAGTCTATACAGAGTAATCTCCCTTTGTTTCACCTATACAGTCTATACAGAGTGATGTGTCACTTATAGAGTCTATACAGTGATCTCCCTTTGTTCAACCTATACAGTCTATACAGAGTAATCTCCCCTTTGTCCCATCCCTACAGGCTATACAGAGTGATCTCCCTTTGTCCCATCCCCACAGGCTATACAGTGATCTCCCTTTGTACTTACTCGTAAGTCTTAGTACAAGTCTTAGTTCAAGCTTGAGTCGAGCTCGGCCTACCGCTTCTCGTGCTTGCGCACTTGATACAGGACTGTCATCGACTGTAGCGACACCTACTGCTGGTTTCACAAACCTGGAAAAACCCAAAGTTTCGGTTCTAAAAATAGATTCACTCTCAACCCAAAACTGGAAAAACCAAACTTCTCTCTCTAACCGTTGACTTCTCGTGAACTCACGTGACCTCTCGTGTCCCCAACCTCTTGTAACGAAGGCTCTCATTGGCTCGTTAGCCAAGATGGCCGCCCCCAACCTTCCACTTCCGGTCATAGACACGCCTCCAAACTCAACGATTGGCTCTTTCTCCTTATTGCCATGACAACATGACCTCACTTCCGATATGACGAACTACCGGTACGACCTCAGTGCCGGTTATGACGTCACAGGCGGCTCCATGGCACGCATTTTGAAATGACCAATCAGAAGCCAGCATTCCGATGATTGTTTGTTTGTTTGTTTATTGTTGTTTAACGTCCCACTCAAGAATATTTCACTCATATGGAGACGTCACCAAATGCCGGTGAAGGGCTTCAAATTTTTGGCCTATGCTCGGCACTTACGGCCATTGAGCAGTGAGGGTTCTTTAACGTGCCGACACCTACTGTGACACGGGACCTATAGTTTTTACTGTCTCATCCGAAAGACAGGAAACCAACCTGTCGCCGGCGGGACTCGAACTCACGACCTGACGATCCAGAGTCGAGCGCGCTACCGACTGAGCCAGGCCGGCTCGCATTCTGATGACGTCATCAACAGCGTCACTGGTGGCGCCCCCTAGCGGCAAAATTCAAAATGCGTGCCATGGAGCTGCCTATAACTACTTCCGACGGCAGGTAAAATCGCTTATTTTCGCGGTCAATATCTCCAGAACGCGCGTACCAATTTTGATCGGGTTTTCGATGTTGTTAATAGAATAATGGGTTGGTTCTGTAAATACAGATATTTTCATTTTCCACTCAGGGTGCTCTTTAAAATCACATATATCTAAGTATTATTCGTCGAAATGTCCAGGAGACAAAAATTGATGATCATTGGACAAACACGGAACTCCGGAAAACCCAGAGGTGGGATCAGGTGTCATGGAGGAGTATTCATCCCATATCGACCGAGTCCACACTCAATCGATATCTAAATTATTTTATGATAGCAAACGCTGATAATATCACTGGGAAAATAAAGCAAACAATATAAACAAACATTAAGATAAATAGATAAATAAATAAATAAATAAAAACAAAAACAAAAATGAAAATACAACATTATTCCATTGAGCTTTAGAATTCAGTCGTTATCAAAATCACTACAAAATAAGACAAAGATAAAAGTAAAACAGACAAAGCTTTTGGACGTCTATCTGTTGAAGCATTGACGCAATAGAACTCGATTGGTTTATACTTATCAATGTTGTTTGTACTCTCATTAAGGGAAAGACTGAGGTGAATATGTCTGCAGCGATCCTTAAATGATAAAAAAGGAGTGTGATACCGAGCTAATGCCTGGTAATAAACACTAATGTCCTGCATCAATCTAACACGATTTGAATACACATTAGGATACATAAGTAGGTATGCATCCGTTAAGTTTTTTCCAGCTTCAAACATTCGTTCCAATATTGGTGTTTGAACATTGTATATGTTTGTTTCGGTGTATGATAACTGCAGTTTTGAAATCCAGCCTTGAAGTTTCTCTGCTTCTTCGATTGATATTATATTTTCGGATGAAAATGCTCCAGCTATCATTCTTCCATCACAAGTGTTGTTAGAGCAAAATACGACTCGCAAATATGGGTGTGTAAGACTGACTCTATTGTAGGACAGAACATACAAAATAAAATGAATGTATCTCTTTAAAGTCATATCTTCTGAAACATCTTTGGGAAATGTATCGGATATATACCAGCGGAAGTTTATTAAATACTTGGTGTAAAATATCTTGTATCTATTACATTCACCTTTTATCTTTTCAGTACAGCCCAGTCGAACACACTTAACCTGAAAATAATAATAATAATTCTATTAGTCCCGCCGAAGTACTTAGAATTGAAAAAGAACTAAAACACCCGAAACGTATATACACGCGTCCTCAAACTGAAATCCGGTAAGGATACACCGTTCTTCTTTAAATTCATTTTTTTAAAATTTCATTAGACAATTATACATAAAACTAATATTATCCTATTATTAATAAGTTTGCAAATATCAAATATAGCACGGAATCTTATTTCCAATACCTTATAAACTAATTTAAAGGAAAACTTGATCAATATCGGTAGGCGCGTTCTTGAAATATTGTCCACAACAGTATGCGATATTTTACCTGCTTTCGAAAAAATAACATTCATTTCACTTCCGGTTAACTGGACAGATTTCGTTGTGACGTCGCAAAATATTCTTGGGATAACTACTGTAATGGCGGACATTGTTTACATTGGAAACGAGTCATGTCTATCAGTCTTTCAAATACTACTAATAAAGCTTCTAATACTAACTACTAATAACTTAATTTATTATATCATTTAATACAACTATTTCACATAAAAACTTTTTGACACTTTTTTGAGACTTTTTCGGCACCATCGTCAACTGTTTTTATTTTTTATTTTTCACTAAAAGTGGTACCTAGAAATTAAATATTTATTCATTGGTTATCATGATACTTATTTCGTCCTACAACATACAGAAATACGCCGAGATTGATATAAAAAGATGCCGGAATTTGTAATGTTTGAAGACCGTGTCTTTCAACAGACTATCTTCGATGTATCCCAACGAAGTAGAAATTATAGACACAACAGAATCAAGCACTTACGCTTACAACTAGGCTATACGATAAACACGACAGTTTCGGCTTCCCCATCGTACATATTCCACATTTAAGTAGTGTTATCCCTCAATTACCAGCATGTAGGTGTTTATATCGCACAAATAATCCGATATACCAGAGCATGTTCAAAATATAAACATTTTATATACAGAGGTAAACTGCTGACAAGTTATTGTCACAGGTTTAATCGAGTTTGATGTCAACGGTCTGCAAATTTTACTGTCGGTATAATAGTCTTTTTTTCCGATCACTCTGTTTCACTAAGTGAAATGTTGAGTTATTTTCCGATTCACATAAGATGGTGGAGTGGAGTAACCTTTTTATTATCATACGGATGATACAACTCACTTTTCGGTTATGACAAACTACACCGGGAAAAACGCTTTATTCATCACTGTATTCTCTCCTGTGTATGATGACAAGAAGGAACAGTCACTCTAGTCAGTGTAATTTTAAGTTATGGTTTATTACCTACAAAAACTCGTCCATGTCAAGAAAAGGGTTCACAAGACTCCGCCCTGCCAGGTTATTTTACTATACCTGTTCGATAGCTAGGAGGAGACTGTTGTTGACTTGTCTGTACCAATTGTGACGAAGATTTAAAATTCCTGAATGATGTGAAGAGTAGTCGATATTTTATCGTTTTATGAATAAAAAAAATAATTAATAAATAAATAAATGATCTGATACTGACTTATGTTCAATGATCATAGTACGGTGATAAATCTGTCATAATTCATTGATAAATTAACCATGTATATCTATCTTAAAGCTCCATGCTTCGTAAGGTACTATATTTATTAGATTTCATGATAGACAGTTTTGTCCCATGTATATATATATAAGGTTTGTAGGGACCAAATATCAAAGGGGAATATCTTTTGCACACCAAAGGTGTCAATTACATGTTAAAACGCTATCTCCAAGTTAATCAACCCTGATGATACGAAAACATTTGTTGTGATTATTTGATTTCACTTACAATATTCATTTACAAATTCACTATATTTCATTGATATCAAATATAAGACTTGTCTTGGAGAAACCTCATCTTCATATTCCAATAAACTTTTTTCCAGTTCGCAACAGCAGATACTCATTTATAGAATGGACACATCAAAAGCACATTTTAGATCCATTACCATTTTCATTACAAAATATTTCAATTGCCATTATACATATCGGAGTATGATGCTATATTTATACGAGATACTATTGAATTCAATGTCACAATACGTCAATCTAAATTAAACTTGATCTCTCAACGCTACCGTTTTCTGATATGTCGCGTAGAGGATCTAACGCAATCCGCTATGGGGTCATGTGCGGATGACTTCTCGTAGGTCTGTAATGCTCGACTAATGAAAATGCGACTTTCAAAATTGAATAGAAAAGAGATGTAATTTATTTTATAAAAAGGAAACATTGATATTGATATATATTGATATTTTTCATTAAGCCAAAATACAGTTAAATCAATGAAAATAACAGTGAAAAATAAAGCTTTTATTTAATTGATAAATTTAATAAAAAATGTAATAAATCAATTTTCCAACTGTTACCAATTTCAGTTCATCGTTTTATTTGTAGAGAGCGTGAAAATGAACTAAAAACCCATACAAGGTACTATCAAACAATTTAATGTTAAATCAATTCTGTGTGGAAAACGCCATAATTGACATTACTGGTCGCCGCTATGTTTTTTATGACTCATGGGTAACTGCCAAAGTTGTATCTTGAACCCGATCATAAAACTAATCCATTTTGCTGCTTTATTTCATATATGTATCTATCCTATTGTTCTGTGTATGCTACAATACATCTAAAACTTTAAAATATATTAAACATTATTTTGAACTGCGCTCTCCCACAGATAATGCCTAATCATATTAGCTTTGAACTATTTGTAACCATCGGTATTCGGTAACAGGCGGTGGTAACCATCGGATTGTACCCAAATTACCATTGGCGGAACTCAGAATGCAACCAATGTTCAGCAAAGAAAGTACAACAATACAATTATTAAGAAAAAATATTTGCCCTTTATATTACATTTGAAAAAGTATATTATAGATCAAAACAAAGGTTTACGAAGTCTACCTGTTATACGAGGTGACGTCAGCCACTGAAATTAGTTAACATTTATCTAAACTTGACTGATCGCCAAATTATTACATTTTTCAATTTTCTTGGAATACATGGAATGCTACAAACGTTCTCTCACTGGAACACGGAAGAGACCTTCAACCCATTGATATCTGATACGAGAATGGATTTGTTGGGGATTAATGGGGAAAATAAAGATTTAACATATTAGCAAAATTTTGAAAAAGGAAGAATTGATCAATTGGAGGAATATTCTCATCCCTGTCATCTTACTGACCGTGAAAGCGAAATGTAGACGCGAAACCCGATTCTTAAAGTGCACCCCAAACGCTATACATGTATACGACTTTCCAAAAATTGTTAATTTATGATGCAAAAATGCATATGTCGAAAATTTGAAGCCGATCCGATGTCTCGTTTCAGAGATATAAGCCGACAAAGTTGTTTTTTTTTACACCTGTGTGAAATCCAATCAAGAGAAAAATCTGAAAACTACTAATGGCCGTGACGTCATCCAAGGAACACCCGGTACGAGAGAGAGAGAGAGAGAGAGAGAGAGAGAGAGAGAGAGAGAGAGAGAGAGAGAGAGAGAGAGAGAGAGAGAGAGAGAGAGAGAGAGAGAGAGAGAGAGAGAGAGAGAGAGAGAGAGAGAGAGAGTTCCGCCGTTTTACTCAACAGAAACTTTTACTACAAAATATTTAAACATCTATTTATCTATTTTACATTATATCAGCAACATATGAAACACCTTTTAAGCGGAATTACGAAAATTAAGAATGAAATTCTGCTATTCAGTTTAATGTTCGGTGATTAAGTTTTGTTAAAAACGTTCGTATAAAATATTTCTATATATTTCCATAGAAACTGTCATAATTTACAATACAACATGCATTCTGATGCAAACTTACTAACAATAACAGATACATTTTTACTGTGTGGTATTCCTTAATCTTTGAATTTTTGTGAATTGTACAAAATATATTTTTAAATAATAGGATAGAAATGTAATAGTAAACTAAATAAAATACATTTTATACCGAAAATCTATTTATTGATTTACTTTATTTCGGTACGTTTTTTTTTAAATATTAGTAAATGCGATAATCCACTGTGTGGTATTTAAACATGTCACTTCATAAGCTGCATCTGAAACCGGACAGATTTGAAAATCAGCACATAATCTAGTCATCAACTGTCTTTAAGTTATCTTTGTATCTTTTGGAAAATTGTGAACAGCGAGACCTGTTTAGATGTATTTCCGTACCTCGCTACAACGCACCGATTAACCAAGACTGTTTCAAATAACCCGCCGATATGTTATCTCGCTATAATCGCTAGGCTAATGGCATTTACACCCTATAGAGCCTGACTCTTCCCTCGATGACATAGCAGACCTAAAGCCGTTGGCGAGAATTTTAAAGATGTGCAAACAGGATTCAGTTACTTTTTGCTAAATATCTAGGGAACGAGACATCGGATTGACTTCAAATTTTCGACAAATGCATTTAAGCATCATACACTAACAAATTTTGAAAAGTTGTATATAGCGTTTGTGGTGCACTTTAATATCCCTCTGACATCAGTAAGTAGTTTGCCTCTGTATATGAAATGTTCATTTGTTGACTACTCTGGCATATCGAATCATCTGCGAGATATAAACACCATATGGAGGAGAAAAAGGATATTACTTAGATGTGGTAAGTTGACAATAGGAAAGCCAAATCGTTTGTTTGTTTAATGTTGTTTAACGCCCCACTCAAGAAATAAATCACGTTTGTTGTATAGCATGGTTTTAACTTATCGTCTGTGTTAAAAGTATGTAAAATGTTCAATAGAAAACATTTGTATTAGATTCTGTGCTGTACGTCTTTAATTTCTAGTTCGTTGGGATTATATTGCATTCACATACTTCTGAAAACTCATTATTAATTGACAAAAAGTCGTTGATATAACTGAATGCTAAATTAAGGGACATAACTATTTTTTCTTCTTTATTTTTAATGAAGTCTGCTTATATGAAAAAATAAAAGATCGGCTGATAAAGGGGTAAACTATGTCAAAGTATTTTACAAAGAAACATTAATAACGCGATATTTTTATCAATTTAAATGGGCCCAGAAGTGTACATGTTCGTGGCAACTGATTAATTTTCATTTATAAGAACAATACAAACCTTGGATTCAGCAAGAAGTTCCTCTGGTCTACATCTTTTGGAATCATATTCGACATGTACGTGTCGACCAAATTTAATCATTAACATTCTTTTCGCTATTCGTTGGAAAAGGTATTTATGTAAATCGACATCTTTTCCTTCGATGCACATCCTCTGGCATCTGTTATTTGGTGGTGAAGACAAACTGTAGCATTCTTCAATTAATTCCTTGTGAATACAATGAATATTACGGAACACCAGTTTGTTGAACAGAACAGGCTGTTGATATTTGTAACAAAGGTCACTTATAACTGTATAGTTACCCTTTAAGCTTGATCGAATGCATACTCTGGGTTTTACGGGATGCATAGGAGCAGGTATTTTGATAGTTTTGTCAAAATTCTGAAATGCTTTAGAGGGATCCTTGATTTCCTGTTTTAATGTTGCGTCTGATGGATAAATTCCAATATCCCAGAACGATGCATCCAATACATCATTGCATATTGCACAGAAAATATTCGAAAAAGACAATCCAATCTTATTTGTTACAGGGACAATCTCAAGGATATCACTCGAGTTAGATTTTGAACATTTCTCGGCAAGCATAGAACCCTGGTACTTCATCAAACAGGTTTTTACCATATAAACACCAAACGGTAGTTGTAAATTGTATTCCCCATTACGCACATTAGGTAATTCGCACGTGATCTCGTTCTCAATTTGACGAGTTGACAATGTGTCTGCTGCTTCGTAATACTTCAAACAACAGTCATTAAATGTATTACACAATGCGTCACAGTAGCAAGAAGGTATTTTTTTGGCTTCACAAGAACCCGAACAACCCCGATCCGGAGTGCGTCTCTGTCTAGAAGTGTCTCCAAGTTTTACTTTCCCCTCGAGGTGATTAATATTCAATAATTTTATCAATTTCACATTAGGAGAGTGACTGAAAGAAACCGCTCCATATGAGACTTCTTTTTCAGATTTAATTTGGTATAATGACATTACCATTAGAATGAAAACACGATTGAAGGGAATCATTGCTTCAAATCGATATTGTCGTTCAACAGCAAAAATACAACTGATTGAATACAGTGTATATATGCAGCATTAGTCAATTGGATTGGACAATTAGTTTCTGTCCTAAAGTGCAGACCATTCAGGGTTTGTTTACATCGTCTTAAGTATTTTCAAATCTATAACTTAAAAGGAGAACTAGTTGTTTTTACCAAAAATATTATTTGATTTATCAACTTTTACTTTTTGTACTTGATGAACAATAGAAAGGGCTATACACAGGCATAAAAATCTTATTTTCCCACATATTTTGTGAAAATAAGGTCGGGTGCAGTGTGGTATCAATACAGGGGTGGAAATTTTTTTTAAAATCCTCAGGAACCAAACGGGCTCCTAAGTTTTAAATTCTGGGAGCCCAGATTTAAATTTAGGGGCCCGTCATATTTACTTGAATAAATTTGAACCAGTTTGTGACCTTTACATTTTTAACAATTTGCTCAGCCGGGCAAGTGCCATACTGATATTGTGCTTGCCGCCATGAAATATTGGTTGCCCGCAAAGAAAAGAAAATTGAGTCAATTTTGTGTTTTATTAATTGATTGTTATTTTAATAAACATATACAGTGTAAACTGTCTCTGAATCATATATCTGCAAATAAATTAATTGTAAATGCGTCTTTATTATCATTTATATGAATCATTATTATTTTACAATGTAACTACTGTGTGTTTAAATCATGCAAATTACAAGTTTTCATTTTTTAAAACAATATCTATCTATTTTATGTATTTTATTAAAACAGTTATTCACAAAAAGCAGTTTTCCTTCTATCATTCACCTACATTTAATTAAGATTTTATAACAATGTATAGTATTACATGTACAAACACATCCTGAAATTCAGTTCCGTTCGGTATCGGTTCTTTTATTACACACACCCAACTTCCATTTCCTCCATACAACTGCAAGCAACAACAGTCAAGACACGACGTGTTCTGTGACATTTTTGGCCACGAGGTAAAGACTAACATATGTGTTTACTTGTCAATAAAATAATTATTTTAGTTCCTAATTGGTTTTTAGAAATGCATTTTGAACTACAAATAGAAGGAAATGGATCACTTTCGAAACTTACGCTATTTGAAATGTCGAATGGTTTTACTTCTACTTTCATTTTGATAAAAGCGGACATTCAAACTTTTAAATCTATAACATGTCAAAATTTTAGCTTCATCAGATTGGGAATTTTAAGGACCAACATTGGGAAAACATACTATTTCTGATTGCGAATGGGCCGAATAACGGCCCAAAAAAGTAGCAAAATATCCTTGAAATCAATTCGCCGAACGACCCAGATAGCATGGCAACGTTGGCACAATTTTTTTTTTTCATTTTTTCACGCCAACATATGTAACTGCTTAGTTTGGTTGGCGAAATGTTGAACCAACGTAGGTAAAACTGTAAGCCAACTCACAACCAACATTGTCAACTGGTTAGTATGGTTGGCCCTTCGTTGAAATGATGGGAGGCCTATATGGTTGGGCCAACGTGGATATATATTGCTAGTCAGCATGCTTTGACAAAAGTTGGCCCTATGCTGGTGTGAAATTGTATGTATTACAAGCAATCAAACTAATCAAGATCAGATTAACGTACGTTGGCCCAATGTTGGCCAGACATTGTACATTCAAAGTCAAGATCAGATTAATACATACGGTGGCCCAATGTTGGTCCAACATACCATATTCAAAGTCACGATCAGATTTGCGTACGTTGGCCCAATGTTGGGCCTACATTGTACATTCAAACTCTAGATAAAATTTTCGATCGTTGGCCCAACATAATGCTCCCAACAATATATTTATCAACACTAAAATTAGATTTAAGTACGTTGGCCCAACAGCCTTCATCCAACAGTTTATATATGGAAATGGAAATTAGATTTACGTATGTTGGTCCAACATTGGCTAGCCAACGCCAACATACCAACTAACAGCCAATGTTGGCCCGATGTAGCCTTGTTATCGGCGGGGGGGGGGGGGGCGAATTCATCCGTAAAACAATTCGCCCAATCGTAAATTCGGTCGCCCGGGGGGGGGGGGGGGGCAATCGTTAATTTCCACCCCTGCAAAACAATATACAATTAAGGTTAAATTAAATACAATTGCAAAATGCCAAACTAAGTTTCTCAACCAATTACATTGGAATTTAAAAACGTTTATGCCTTTGTATATGAGCTGTCGTAGGTAAAAAAAATCTATATGCCCATTTTATGTAATATGTTATCATATTAATCTCATATATATCCCAAAGAGACCATCTGAATAACAAATGCATGAGTATAATTGCATTAATTTTGCCAAACGTTAGCCGTAATATCAGTTTTTTGTGTCCACCATTACTCAGTTCATTGCAAATTAACTTTCGGTGATTTTTACGAAGATTACCGAATGTCCAATAAGCACGTGCTATTTGCAGTTAATATACATTTTACCCCCGTTATAACGTCCTCCGTTATACCGCCAAACCCGTAAAACGCCGCTATTTCTTGAAAAATGGATTTCCTTCCATATAATTCCCTCGTTGTAACGCCAACGTCGTGCATTTACACAGCAATTATCACACATCAAGAAATAGCTATGAGTAGATGAGATACATTAACTTGAAGCCTTTGTACTACCGGCCTGTCAAAGAGTTATTTCAAACAAAAATGATAAAAGTTAACATTTAAAATGTTTCCGGGCTAATGTTAGAAACAGATCTAAATTTTTCGGCCGTCGAACATGTACTGGTACTGCTACATATTTTGGACGATTTGATTTTGGCCATTTTAATAGGGTGGCCAAATTGTCCAAGCTTAAACAAAAGACAAATAATCCGAATCAAATTTATTGTTATTTAACGTCCCACTCAAGAATCTTTCACTCAAATGGAGACGTCACCAATTGCCGGTGAAGGGCTTCAAATTTTGGCCTATGGTCGGCATTTACGGCCATTGAACAGTGATGGTTCTTTAACGTGCCGACATCTACTGCAACACGGGACCTCGAGTTTTACTGTCTCATGGGAAGGACAGGAAACCAACCCGCCGCCGGCTGGACTCGAGCTCACGACCTTACGATCAAGAGTCGAGCGCGCTACCGACTGAGCCAGGCCGGCTCTCGATAGTGAGTCGTAAACAGGATATGATATACAACAGGGATTGAAACATGTCAAGATGCAAACGACAACACATCGAAAATAGTAAACCTCGATATATTGCCAAACCTGTTACACCGTCAACATTCAGGAAAACAAAAGGTGGCGGTATATCGGGGATGAACTGTATATTCTATTCTTATTATTACCTTTGTATTTATTTTCGTACAGAGCCGGCCTGGCTCAGTCGGTAGCGCGCTCGACTCTGGATCGTGAGGTCGTGAGTTCGAGTCTCGCCGGCGACAGATTGGTTTCCTGTCTTTCGGATGAGACAGTAAAAACTGGAGGTCCCGTGTCACAGTAGGTGTCGGGACGTTAAAGAACCCTCAATGGCCGTAATTGCCGAGCATAGGCCAAACATTTGAAGCCCTTCACCGGCATTTGGTGACGTCTCCATATGAGTGAAATATTCTTGAGTGGGACGTTAAACAACAATAAAATAAACAAACAAAAATTTTCGTACATCATCATTCATACATGAATGAGGCAAAGTTGGTCTTTTCCGTCGTTTCAAAACATTCGTTCCTGAAATTGTCCACGTGCCGGGTATATCGGGTGATCTCGACCCATTTTTAACTCGTCCCATTGCATTATCGGCTTTATCATTCTTGACACATATGAACTGCCCAACTTCACTGGACATGCCGGCACGATTGTAAAACATGAGATATGCTTAGTTTTTAAAGTTATATTATTTTGATAATTACCATGTCAACATTAATTTCAGGGTAACATTAATGATTGAAAGACCTGATATTTTTATTTATATATTCATCCGATTTGCTTCAGGTATTTGAAATAGCATTGAAAAGCATATATTTTACATAATGTATGTTGCTGCATGTACACCGTTATAGATGGATGTATTGCGTAAATGTTGTCAAATTCTAGATGGCGGAGGGTCCAATTATAGTTATGACGTCATAAAGATGGCAGAGGGTCCATTTATGACGTCATAAAAATGGCGGTGGTCCAATTTATAGATGTATGGTGCAAGATTGTGTAATCCAAAATGGCAGCAAAGCATGCGCAATTTAAACGATGTCGATTATAGATTTATGATGCAATCCGTTTTCGTTCAAGTATATTTTTAAACCTGAGCATGTACAAAATGTATCACTTTTTTATAAACAGAATAGCTCTGTCAGTATTTATATTTCTCTTTTAATGAAAGAAATTTTGATAAAGACGTCAGATAAAGATCCATTAACGTCAAGGTAGGATGCTTCACAATGGAAATTTCTTTTCACATTTTTGGTTTACTCATGTAGGCTATAATTTCATTAATGAAATGGAAATGTTCTGGGTCGTTAACCACAGACATAAACAAAAATAAAAACCTTGATGAGAGTGACCAAAGTTTAAATCTTTAGAATGTCCAGGATATAGATACAAATATGGTAAAATGGACAAACACGAACCTCCGGAAAACAAGAGGTGGGATCAGTTGCCATGGTGGCGTAAGCATCCGCAGTGAGTCCACAGTCAAGTCCAAATGAAATACGTAAGGAACGAATCCTCGTGAGTCTCGCAATTCATCCATCTATAAAGGTGTACATGCAGCAGTACTTCACAATAAAAATCACGTCCTATATTTTAAAAGTAAATATAAAAATTCCATAAAAACCGACCGACTTTAGCATACGCCGATTGTGTCAAGGGCCGAGATTGCTGATAAACCGAGCGCGTAAAGGACCGATATCCCCCTGACCTAATTACGAAGCACATATGATATCGCAAAAGAGTTCATCTAAAACGTTTATGTTTGTTTGTTTATTGTTGTTTAACGTCCCACTCAAGAATATTTCACTCATATGGAGACGTCACCAAATGCCGGTGAAGGGCTTCAAATTTTTGGCCTATGCTCGGCACTTACGGCCATTGAGCAGTGAGGGTTCTTTAACGTCCCGAGACCTACTGTGATACGGGACCTCCAGTTTTTACTCTCTCATCCGAAAGACAGGAAACCAACCTGTCGCCTGCGGGACTCGAACTCACGACCTCACGATCCAGAATCGAGCACGCTACCGACCGAGCCAGGCCGGCTCCATCTAAAACGTCATTGCATACGAAAATACATAAAACAAATAGCTTCGAAAAAAAAGATCTTTTACATCGTTTCACGTGTTTGATAATATATTTGAATACACATTTTATCATATTCTCGTCTATATGTCATGGGACAAAATTCACCATGGTGACAGCTTATATCGTTTTATTATGTATTATTCTATGCAGTAAAAAGGAGAGCATTTTGAAAAACACATCTAATGTCCCTTTAAGCTAATAAGTTAATAATATTTACAAGTTTTAATTATAATTACATCAGTTCCGCATTAGCGTCTTCCGCACTATCTACATAATGTTATGGTAAGACTTTGGATTCTTTGTTGATGATATTTTTCAGAAATTCCATTACCTGTTTCATTTACATTATTTGCCATAGTGCTAATAATTAGTCTGATGTTTTATATGTTTACAGATTCCTCACCTGAAAGTTCCGTTGTGTTAAGTAATTAGAACTATAGTTCACTATGTGTTTGTATCTTAATCAACTACGCCTTATACAACACGTTTTTCGCGTCACTCAAAGCACCTGTAGTATGTATATAGTTTTAAAGGTAATATCTGTCAATGGCGGTAATTAATATGGCATTTTGGGGCAATATTTCATCTGTATATATAGGAAATAGATCAACTGGTGTTTAAATGAACAACTTCGTGTATAATCCGATATCGTAAATTTACGAAGATAATCAAGTATCAAAGAAGCGCGTGCAATTTGCATAAACCACCTCGTGTCGAAAATGAACTGATTTTAATTTATCTTATAATTTGATTTCAAATTCAGCTCAGAGCTAAAAGTTCTTCATTTGTTGTATTTTCCCTCAAATCTAATAAATCCATGGTCCTTCGCATATTGCCGTTTCCTGTGCTTTTTCCGTGCCAGCAGAGGACGCTGACTCCTTTCGGACACCTGGAACTGAAGTCACCAAATGTACTCAGTACTCAAGCTCAACTTTCTTTTCATGATTTTAAGGTAAAACACACAAAAATCAATTCTGTAACTGGATATATTTGTATATTGACAGCATACAACTGTAAATAATGATCAAAATTATTGTTAATTTGAAGAAAACTTCAAAAATATTAAAAAGTAGTTTGAGTACGTACTAAAATTTTGAGTACCGTATTCAACGTATTTATTCATTTGTGCATGTAAATCATAAGTGTGATGCAATTTTTTATGTTAATGATGAAAAATAATAATATGTTACCGAATAAGTCAAACCCAAACCTTTACAAGCGATTATACAGTCAAAATATCGAAATAAAAGTTGAGCTGAAAGCTTGAGTATTGTGTAAATTTGGTGACTTTGGGATTCATAATTTTTCGTAATGTTGAGACCATTTGCATATCTAATTCGTCTTTTTCTAATGGACTTGAGTTTTGATTGTCGATTGGTACTTCTTCATTTTTACTTATATATGATTTGATCATGAGTATGGCATTGTAGTCTCACAGATGCAGAGTTATATATGTTACTTTCATCTATGATTGTCCGTTTCACGTAACTTGGCAGGGCGGAGTAACCTTCTTATTATAATAGTCACGGTTGATTCCACCCACTTTTCTGTTATGATAGGCTTTACAAGAGAAACGTTTTATCTTCATTGGAAATTCCGAGTTATGTTGTTGAACATTTATACATAAGGCAACAGAGGGTTCAGGAGACTCCATCCGCCAGGCGATACATGTTAATTATATATGTTGAAACATTTGTGCGCTTTTTTTATTTTGAATAGCGTTTTACGCCATGCTTAACATTTTTTCAGGTATATGCTGGCGGTCAGGTTTTACTAGTTGAGGAGAGACCATGGTTACAGTATCCCGAAAGAGACCACCGGTCTTCCACAAGTAAACTGACAAGCTTTCTCACAAATTCGGCTCAGGTTGCTGTGGGGCTCGAACCTGTGCTGACCATTGGTGAGAGACTTCGTGGTTCCAAGCTCAGATGCTCTAACCACTCGTCCACGGAGGCCCCAGCGCTTGTTTCGAAATATATTATCGACATATGTAATTGAAAATCATTTTCTTTTTCTTTTGTAATGCTGTTTCCTCTATCGCTTTGTTGCTTTTTGTAGAACCTTTAACCAGTTTTATATATCTTACCAAGAAAAGATGAAATTTGAATTCTATTTATAGTGTCATTGTTGTCTTTATTGTTCCCTACCGGTTAACCGGAAGGGTGGGTTTACATTTTGTCTGTTTCCGTCCGGCTTTGGTTAAAGTTTTGTATTTGTTCACCATGTACTTAAATGATTTAGCAGGTAGGGACATGGATTGAACTACAATGTAAATGAAATATATGTAGAAAAAGACAACTTAGAGGTTTTTTAATTTTTTATATACATATTGTTCAAGATAAATGTACTTATATTCAACTCATCAAGTAATAACCAAAACTGTAAGATAGCGAAAATAAAATTCTGACAGTAGAAAAGTCCTAGTTTAAAAGAACAGATAAGTTTCACATTAAAATTCAACAGAATTTTTTCAAATGAAAGTGGTACAAAATCGAAGAATTATTGCTTAAAATATTAATTTCTTTTGTAATTTTTTTCGTATGACATTTTGTGATTCAATAATTCATCTTTCTCATATATAAGTTCTAACATTAAATCAGTTCAATGCTTTCAGGATAATTAAATTTACAAGAAGATAACCTTTTATTGACATCCATGGAAGTAAACCTCAACCTAACAAAAAGGCTAACCTCAACATAACAAAAAGTATATGTGAAAAAGCTGGCGGTATCCTTTAATTTGACATTTAGGTATATCGACGACGTTTTGTTAATTAATAATGACAATATTCATACATATATCAATGCGATATATCCCAGCGAACTAGAAATAAAGGTACAACAGAATCAAGGACACACACTTCATACTTAGACATTTTACTTACTATAGACACAGACGGGAAATTGGCAACTAAGCTATATGACAAACGTGACGATTTCGGCTTTCCCATCGTAAATATTTCACATTTAAATAGTAATATCAGTCACCCGCATATGGAGTTTATATTTCACAAATGATCCGATATGCCAGGGCGTGTTCAACATATTAACATTTCATATACAGATGTAAACTACTCACTAACAAATTATTGACACAGGGATATCGAAAACCGTGTTTGATGTCAACGTTCCGCAAATTTTACGGTCGGTATAATAACCTTGTTTGCGATTACTCTGTTTCACTATGTAATATGTTGAGTTGCCGTTTCTTTGGCGGTTGTTGAGACGTCTGTACCAATTGTGACAAGGATTCGTTCCTCACGAATTTCATTTGAACTTTTATGGCACTCATGGCGGATGTGACCGGTCGACAGAGGATGCTTACTCCTCCATCGCACCTGATCCCACCTCTTGGTTTCCAGAAGTCCGTGTTTGTCCATTTTTCCCAGATCTGTATCTTTATTCTGAACATCCTAAAGATTTATACTTTGGTATCTGAGATGCTTTATATTTTAACAGTTCATAGTGATATACTCAGTATGGAAAATACGCCAATAAGATAAATCACCCCACAAACAACCCCAACGTTAGCACCCCTTATCGAAGAAAACGGGAAGAACGTTGGATTCGACAACTGAAACTGCTGCACTTTATAAATGCAATGATCATGTTGATAATGTAGGGAATCTTACCAGTCCTAGATGCCAATCAGTAAATGTTTTAATCCTATTTAACCGAACCAGTGGGAAACATCGTAGCTATGGCTCAAGGAAATATAACAAGTCCGAGATTCACAATGTCACATTCGATTATCTACCATTTGTCAATTAGGTCTGCATCATATTCGTACAAAACAATACTCACTCCCGTTGAAAAAAAACATGACTTGTATAAATCTACGATGATGTTTCACTGATGCTGGTTCTTCAGAGTATCGACTTCATGGTATCATTTTGGACATTTCAAACAACAGATTATTCAAAGCTGTCAGGGCTAATGAACATAAAGAAACGAGTAATCGCCCGTTCCTCAAGGTCAAATTTACCAATAAGGGCATTGACACTTTGAATATAAGCAATATTTTGAACCAAAAATCTGTCCAAAGTAAGATCCCTCTATACTTCCAATACAAAGATTCAGCATGTATTTCCTATAGCTATACGCGTTCAGTTGCCTCTAAGATCTTCAATTACAAAGCAAGTCTGCAGCAACTCAATTTACCCAGCCTTTCCCAGAACCTTCCGCCTTGTACCCGTTCTACATCTGAATTCATGTACGCTCCATGTGGCCATGTTGTGACGGGTGATCTCAACACTGTGCGCAACAGGAAACTGAGGGATCTTTAATGCAAAGGCCCAAAATATAGGGAACCTGTCTCGTTTGCATGGCACCAAAAGTTTAAAATATTATTATGGACGCATTTGAAGAGTACGCCATATTCTGGGCTAAGAAAGAAGATGTCGAACTTGATACTCTTTCAGAGTGGATTAAGTAGATCAGTAATGATCTTAAACGAAGAATTCGACGACTTAAACATTCTGTCAACACAAAACACAATTCAATTTTTCGTGACCCTGATGTTGTCAGAGAACTTTCCCGTCTCCATGAAAATTTTATCATCGTTCCTGCTGACAAAGCATTTTACAACTTCACATTTGTCTGCAGGCGATACTACTTCAGCATCCTACAAGATGAACTTGGACTATACACACTTCCTGGAAACCCTGCTTCTCTCTAACCGATTTCTCTACCTCTGAAATATTAGCTAATCATCAATCCGTTCTCACTTCGTTTGGAATACCTACAAGAGACAAGGAGCTTGTATTGCCATATATCTATTGGATTCCGAAGATGCAAAAAAATCCCTATAAACAACGATTCATTGTCAACGGGTCATCTAAGTGCTCCACTAAACCTTTATTTATTTTGCTCACCAAAATTCCTACACATTTTAAACAAGGTTTTCAGAAGTACCGTACAGCGGCCTACTCAAGAAGAGGAATCAATGAGATGTGGATCCTAAAGAACTAAAAAGAATTGTAGGAACATTTAAAATCTCCAAACTTCAAACATATTGCAAGCATCAAGTCTTCTGAATTGTCTACCCTTTACACAACAATTCCTCATCAAAATCTCAAAAACAGATTAACATCTATTATACAAAACTCTTTTGTATAAAAAATGGAAATCGCAGATGTAAATATTTAGTGTTAGGTCGTGAAGAACCTTATTTTGTGAAGGAACACTGATTCCGATAACAAGTACACTGAAGACGATATTATCAAGATGCTGGGGTTTCTAGTAGACAACACCTTCGTGCACCTCTCTTGGCTGACATCTTTTTGTATTCATATGAAGGGGAATTTATACAGTCTCTGCTCTCCAAACGAAACAAACAATTAGAATCTGGGTTCAATTTTACTTACAGGTATATCGACGATGTTCTGTGCATAAATATTTCAGAATTAGCTCGGCCAGATGTATCCTGTTGAGCTAGAGATCAATGAGAAGACAGAGAGCAACACATCTGCTTCTTACCTAGATTTACTCCTGTCGATTGGAATGGACGGTCAACTTCACACAACCCTTTATGACAAAAGCGAGGATTTCAATTTCCATATCACGAGCTTCCCGTTTCTAAGTAGCAATATTCCATCTTCGCAACTTATACGTTATGCCAGGGCATGCTCATCTTATGAATGTTTTATTCTGAGAGCAAAACGACTAGCCAATAAACTACTTACACAAGGTTACGTTGTTGAACGCTTTTAGTCGTCGTTTAAGAAGTTTTATGGTCGATATTGGGATCTTGTTAAACATTATGAAGTCCCCCTCTTAGAGATTTTAGATAGCATCTGGAGCACGGCCACAGACCGTATTGGTAAGTGAGGTGATGTAAGACTTTATAAGCTCAGACATACCAGCCTTGGTTACAAAATTAATAACATCATTGCCTTCATATTAAAAAGGATTTATGAAGTTCATGATGGCCTTCTTCAATGCAGTCACATTTTTCTTTCAAGACGATTTGATATCGCCCTTGAAAGGTCATGATGCCACTTTTTTTCTTCTGCAGACATCCCAGCCATCTTGATTGGCTCTTTTGCGATATTGGTCAATTGTGGCGATACAAGGAAGAATCTTTTCGAGCATTTTCGTTTAACGTGATTCCTACGATTCCTCCCGATACTTTCATCCAACGGTTTATATGTTCTAGAGCATGATCTGCCCCGATCTCGCCAAATGTCCGGATCTGTCTTTAAATTAAAAATATTCCGTAAGATATTGCTCATGCAACTGTTTAATGTTTGCTAGAATCAATTCAATTAAATGCGTTGGATATAAGATGGGTTTCTTTTAATGTCTGGAAGATATATAATTGCCTCTTTGAGAATGCAAACTGATTATTGTTTTGGAATACAGGGAAACATATTTGGATGTGTGGCCGAAATCTAGAAAACGCCTCTTTGGGATTTCAAGTTTTAAAATTTCCAAAATTGAGGAGCATACTCCCGAACCCCGTTTTCTTGACCCCGTCATGCGTTGCTCTTGTAAGATTTGTGTTTGCCGAAACAATTTAGTTTGGTATATACATGTAATAAGTCTGTGAGTTTAATGTAATATTTGGAATAAAAACGAGTCGCAATGTGATAACCAACAAGCGGGGTAATAAAATTGAACATTTGTGGGAAGCATACCCTGATGTGTATTGAGGAAATAATATGGGTGCGTGCTTCCCCTATGTGGAAAGTCTAACCCGGGTCCGTTTTCAGGGAGAGGGGGCTGTGCTGGGGAAAGTGTATGCTACAGCACCGTATCTCGGGAGCATACCCCCTTCTACTTCGATTTCTGGTTAAATAATTAATCTATCAATGAAATATTTTAAGGATAGAGGTCATAACTGTCTGGAGGCTACAGGGTCGCAATAATTCTCTCCCGATTTTAAGTTACATTTTTGCTGAATAAACCTTCTTTTAAATCTGTGTGATTTATTAGCAGATTGATTTCCTGGCGTATTTTCAAGTATAGACGCAGAAAAATGTGTATATGGGCCTCGAAATGTCAAGTGTTCTGAAATATGCGTAAAATCCGACCCCCTAACAAAATCATTCCTCATAATTAATCCAACAATTAATTTCTATTGTGTAGATTGATGCAGATGCTTGCACAGCGAGAGTGCGCCTCTAAAGTTGACAAAATATGTGCAAAATCTTTAACTTTTTCTATCAAAAGTAGCAAAATTAATAACAAATTTCCCATCAATGTTCTTTCCTTACTCCGCACTGCGAAAATATTCTTATTGTTTGTATCAACCCTATAATCTTTCCGTAACAAGAAAGGGCCAGAACGAGTTGGCTCGATTGACAATAAATGATCCACCAATAGTTCTATTTTTGTAGGTAGATGAATGTTTTTAATGTACGTGTTAACAAATATTTAATTATTTGTGAATTTTCCGGCCTTATTTCTATACATGTGAGGACTATTTCAATGAGGTTTATTTGTAGCGTGTATATAGAAAAATAGCTTTTTATATACGAAAATTGTGTTCATATCCTTGGTATGGCCCAACTTATACAGTACCATTAATGCTATTTAGAATAAATAAAAAGAAATGAATCCTAGAATAAATTTGGCAAAAGCCTAATATTTTTTCTTTAAAAAGCCAATACTATTTTCCTTTTTAGCATAATAATGATTCTAAAAAAAATCCCCGAATTCAGTAATCCTTAAGTCTAATTAAATTTCATCCAAATGCTCGAAACATTACGCTTCGATCAAGATACGACTGGTTATAGCAGTAGTAAGTTACGCTAGGGTTTATATTTAATTTACTTACGACGGCTTTGTGAAACGGCTGTAAAACCAAAGATTTATCTACGATAGACGTACGATGGCATGTAGACTTAAGAAGGCTTTGTGAAACGATGCCCTGAATCCTTGTACAAGTCGAACTCATGATGAGTGTGATTTGAGATTCAAGCAGCATCGTTTCGATTTTGCGTCACTATGATATTATTTTAAGAGTTTGGAGACAGACCAATGTGGACGTTGCTTCCCACGATTAATTAACTACTGTTTATGTTTTGTCGCCCCGTGTCATTTTCCCCTAATACACATGTAAACGGTTTCGACCCGTTTTAAATTTGCCAAGACTCGTTACCATTCTAATTTACGATATGACTTAATTTTATTTTTGTTTTATTTAACAACTAATAATTGTGCTTGTCTAGTTTCTGCGTGTTTACATTAAAGTTATTTTGAAACAATTGTATATATTGTTTAATATGAAATAAAATAAATTGAAAATTTGATCTGAACACAAGACATGTCGTTTTAATGAGAAAATGCTGATTATATTTTATCAGCTGTTTGAAGGCAACAAACCAGTGATCTACTAGTTGATATACATATACATGTATTTAAATACATATGGAAAATCTCAGATATCAAAGTATAAATCAATAGAATGTCCAGGACATAGATACAAATCCGGTAAAAATGGACAAACACGGACCTCTGGAAACCAAGAGGTGGGATCAGGTGCCATGGAGGAGTAAGCATCCCCTGTCGACCGGTCACACCCGCCGTGAGTCCACAGTCAAGTCCAATGAAATACGTGAGGAGTGAATCCTCGTCACAATTGGTACAGACGTCTCAACAACCGCCAACGAAAAGGCATCTCAACATTTCACTTAGTGAAACAGAGTAATCGCAAACAAGACTACTATACCGACTATAAAATTTGCAGAACGTTGACATTAAATGCAGTTTTCGATATCCCTGTGTCAATAATTTGTCAGTGAGTAGTTTACCTCTGGATATGAAATCTTTATATGTTGTACACGCCATGGCATATCGGATCATTTTTTAAATATAAACACCATGTATGGGTGACTGAGGGATATTACTACTTAAATGTGGAAAATTTACGATGGGAAAGCCGAAATCGAAATCGAAATGTATACGTAATAAAGCTTGAAATACAGCTGTTTAATGATTTGGGGTCAGTAAATATTGGACAAGTAAAAATCTCTTTCGGCAACCAATTTTTTTGCATTTATTTGCCCGGGAGCAAGTGCTTGAAAGTCATATTTCCTCACTCCTGGACGAATTTACCGTTTTGAATTTGCCCACTTATGATGATGGGTTGAAAAAAAACGGGGCGTAAACTCACCTGTATACAGTGATTAGTTGGAATAGAACTTTAAATTACGACAAAAGACAGAGAAGTTTATCTAAGAACATTATTCCCCGGAAAGTAGGATTGAACAGAATTCGTTTGTTTGTTTGTTTGTTTATTGTTGTCCCACTCAAGAATATTTCACTCATATGGAGACGTCACCAAATGCCGGTGAAGGGCTTCAAATTTTGGCCTGTGCTCGGCACTTACGGTCATTTAGCAGTAAAGGTTCTTTAACGTGCCGACACCTACTGTGACACACGACCTCGGTTTTTACTGTCTCAACCGAAGGACAGAAAACCAACCTGCC
The DNA here is from genome assembly GCA_030159075.1 of Atrina japonica. Taxonomy (NCBI): domain Eukaryota; kingdom Metazoa; phylum Mollusca; class Bivalvia; order Pterioida; family Pinnidae; genus Atrina; species Atrina japonica. The sequence goes on along the minus strand of BROG01000233.1, from coordinate 796,651 downwards.
GCCGGCTGGACTCGAACTCACAATCAACAGTCAAGCGCTACCAACTGAGACAGGCCGGCTCAGGAGTTAACAGAAATATGTGTGTGTTATATTCCTCTTTGTTATAAGACCCAAATGTATTACATAGATCTCTATATCAAAGTATTGTATTACATATAAAAATGCTCGTTAAGCTTTGGTGTTGACGTCAAACTGATCCTGTACATTATGTTAAGACAGTCAGTAAAGTCTATTTTTAGAAAATTCACTGCGCACCTTCTTGATCTTTAACTGTACATGATGCATTAAATAATCTATAATTGTTGATACATGAACAAGTCTATTATCTCTTTGAACGACCAGGTATAGATACTATATTATCAAAGGCTTAATCTGAGTACTTTCTCGGTAGAATACAATGCGTCCAATTAAGTAAAGTTAGGGTTAAGGTTTGGAAATAGGAGTGTATAATAGTAATATTGTTAGTAACGACAGTTTCATAACTTATGTTCTATCACAATATAATTAAATATATAAAAACATCTTAGATACCAAAGTATAAATCTTTAGGATGTCAATAAGATAACAATAGATACAAATCTGGCAAATATCGACAAGTAAGGACTTCTGGAAACCAAGATGTGGGATCAGGTGCCATGGAGGAGTAACCATCCCTTGTCGACCGATCACACCCGCCGTGAGTCCACAGTCAAATCCAAATAAAATACGTGAGGAACGAATCCTCGTCACAACTGGTACAGTTATCTCTACAAACGCCACCGAAAATGCAACTCAGCATTTCACCGACCGTAAAATTTGCAGAACGTTGACATCAAACGCGGTTTTTGATACCCCTATGTCAATAATTTGTCAGTGAGTAGTTTACATCTGTGTATGATTATTTATATGTTGAACACGCCCTGCAATATTGGATCATTTGTGAAATATAAACTCCATATGCGAGTGACTACTTAAATGTGGAAAATTTACGCTTGGAAAGCCGAAATCGTCGCGTTTGTCGTATAGCTTAGTTGCCATTTTCCCGTCTAAGTCTATAGTAAGTAAAATGTCTATAGTCTGTCCAAAGTCATTTTTGTCCGTTGGTTTTGGCTTATTAAAGTAAAATGGTTGATACCTACCACTTAAATTTAAGGTAGCGGTGTCCTATGCATACTCCATTAATTATCCATGTCCATGACAATTAAAAATTAATCCGTTTTGTACTAGATAATCGCATTCAAATTATTTTTACATAATGTAATGGCGGCCGACGTTTGAGAGCGGAAGTAAAAGAAAGGGAACGTTTATTGGTCATACTGATTTATCCTGGCTCACTGATCTGTTAAGAAACAATCACTGATTCCTTACGACAATAATGTATATATATATATATATATATATATATATATATATATATATATATATATATATATATATATATATATATATATATATATATATATTGGGAGTTATTCCCCTTCATATAACTCTTGTCAAGAGAGGCGCGATAATATTAATGATTACTCACATGACCCAATTATTTGACATCGCCAGATAACTTTTTTTTCTTTTTTAATTATATCAGTTAAATATATTTATTATGACGATTGGTTGCTTTACAAATTCATTTTGAAATTCATGACCTACTATTGGACAGACTATAAGTATGAAG